>CM066226.1:8729075-8848000 GCA_033675125.1 Athetis lepigone | reverse complement strand
ATGGAATATTTTTTCCATTCTAGATTAGCACGGACATAATTGGCCAGTCAGGCAGTATTATCCAATCAGATCACATTACTGTTGTTACAACTTAATCACTATTACGTGATTTAATAAAGTCCGAACCACCCACACTACTCCGAGTTTATATCTAAATTAAGGAGTAATCGATTAAAATTCCGCAAATCTATTCTGCGCCTAAATATCAGTATGAACGATTTTATGATAGATATTAGTTCAATATAGATCAAATAAAGATATCAAACTTGATGGCTGCGTTATTAGAACATGATTTATTAGATTAGGTACTGTGTAAACAGCTTAGTGTAATTAAGATGTTAATAAAATATCTGAGTCCAGATAGACAAAAGGTAGAGTCACGAAAAAAAGAAAGTGGCAAAAGTTAATTAGTTTTAAGGATAAAGTTTCAGTAAATGATCCGCAAACAAAGGAAGGTTGGCTCTTTGTAGTGGCTGGTCATCATCGCAAACATTTAAAACCATATCTGAATAAGTGAAATTATAATTACCACCTATTGTCATAACATGAATAGAATGTCTAACACTGTCGGTAAACCTTTCACAGCAGTATTACTATGTATCTGTATTATGCACCTCAATGTTTTCCATTATTTAAAATCTACAGTAGAGTTAGGGTTGCCTGCAATTACGATTTTACCTCATACATACGAGTTGATATTTAATCATCTTGTGAAGTTTGCATATTTGAAAGTCTGAAGAAAGACTGCAGAAGGAAAGAAAGACTAAACTGATCCTTACTGCAGTGTGGGTTGGATTTAATGATCTTCTTAGGAAATATAAGAGGACCAACTCCTAATTTACCCTTTTATTACATCTATTAGAAACTAACACTAAACTTTATGATCAAGGTATCAATTTACATCGACACCAACCAAGTTTTTATAACCACCGATTCTGTTTCAACCGGCGTGATTAAAAAACAAAGAATCACCGTGTTCGGACACCTGTCGTGCCCAGCCCTGTTCCCGAAGTTCGATAGCTGTAGGCGAGGGATGTCTCGTAACTCCGGGATAAGATCCCGCGATAACTTTACTATCCTGTATAGTTTGGTACTTTGGTCATCCGATATGCATCAACCTGTGCTTCCTGCCGTGAACCGTTTGACGTTAGTGTTAAGAAAAAAAGTCGATATCTTTTTTATAGGTACCCACTGTTTAACTTCCGTTATTAAAATTGTACTTTATTATCAACTTGTATCGTGTTATTATCGAATTTATAGAGCAGTTGTTTTAAAGTGGAAAGATCTTGAATGGAAGATCAATTTTTTTTATTGGTTTTGGGTTGTGATAGAAAATATTTGAGGATGGTTAAAGATGGTTTGTTTGTAAGCGTATACAAAACACTTAATGGCGAATTAAATGTTTTGTAGAGTTTAGAGTATGGATGGTCAAAAATCGACCGTTAGAATAAACAGGTTAAGTAATGAAAGTCGATAGTGATGTATAATTTAACGTCTCTGAATTATAGTTACTAGACAATAGCTTAGAATGATGGCTTACAGCAATATAAGGGTTGTATTGAATTAACTGTATGCGTCAATAATGTTTAATTCCATTAGACTGCCGTACTTTAGCTTTATAATAAGCTAAGTACTTGCTTGCCTATTCCTTAAACGCGAAAGCTTTCATCAACAATGTCCATCCATACAAGTCAATCAACGGAAATTATTTCGTTAGTATTGATTACGTTATTAAGAGGAACATAATAGCACTAATAGCCGTTAAATGTTACAAAGTAAACGTAAACTTCAATGTTTTGCAAACATTAAGTCAATTGAAGGTACTCATGTGCAATAGAAGGTACCTATGTACTTTTGAGTCAAGGTGAGTGTGTGTGATCTGTACCGTGGCTGGTATATCTTGATACTTGGCGGTGTAGCTTGTCAGGTCAATGTGTCACAAATTGTTTGATTCACAATTTAGTTCTTAATTTAACCGCGTATCAACATATACTGGGCTTATATCCCACATTAGTTAAATTACACCTGTATGTGCCTTTAGATCATAACTGTTGCGACAACGTTTTGTACGACGCGACTTTGCAATTTGTCTTGCTGTTAATATTTTTATTATTTTCTTGTTTCAACCTTGAGTTTATTATGTTTATTGTCTTGATCGTCTGCAGCGATTGATATCAATGATGTTCTTTCTGTGGTAACTTGGCTGGATGTGGCATTTGTAGGTTTTTTTATAGGCATTTATGCCTGGTTAGACATTATGTTATATGATCTAGTGCAAATTATAGTCTAAGCTAACTGTACATGAAAGCTTTGTTTTAATGGCACAAGAAATACTGGGCCATTAGGTAATAAGAAATATTTTCCGCCTTTCATTCTTATCTGATTTAGAGCTCTAAAGCTCCCTTTGAATTTGCTTTCTTTCCTGTTAACAATGAACATAATTGATTATTGAAAAATCAGATGGTTTAACAAGGTAACGGAAGATGGTAACTGAATTGGATACTCCCTCTCTACGAAAGTTTTATTTGGAGCTACCAAGCTCCAAGTTGTGTTGTGTCAAGAAACGTTGTTGGTCTTAGTTTTTGCAATATTGTTAGTTATTTAATTTCCTCTTGATGTTATCAACCATAAACAAGATGGTAACGAGCTTCTATCAGCTCGTTTATTAATATGAATCTGTAATTAAAAGCGACTTTGTAATGGCATAATTTAAGATAAGCTAAACTTCCTTAGAAGTTACAAGTTCCCGACATTTACTCGATTTTCCGGGTTTTGGGAAAGGAGCAGTGATGACCTGTTTTCATTTACCTGTCACCCATGACACAATCAGGAAAAAAATATAATATTAAAAGAAGATTATGGATTAACTCACTGTCTATCTGTAACTTTATCCCCGTTGACTGGAATAAAAGTAGCGTAGTGTATCATTTTTATAGTTGAACAAGTAGTTTAGAAGATTAGCCTGTCCAAACTTAAAACAAATTGTATATTATAGTTTTTTGTTGTGCGTTTCTGTAATGCTTGTGAAAATAGATAATTTTCGTGTATCAGATTGTCCTAATATTTTCGTCAACATTAGGACAAATCAGCGAAATATTTATCAACACAAGTCTGTGGATTGTTAAATGCTTATCTGATTTTTGTATTACAAAGTTAATTAAAACAATAATGTTAAATAGCACTTCCATTTTTGTTCAGAGCGGTATTGTTTTCGTGGATCTTCAACATAATGGCCGGTCTATAGATGAATAGCTCCGTTTTGTTGCGCAATTTACTCATTACGTTATTGATTTCACTCAGTTTTGTTTGATGGCATCCCGCTGCGGTCGAGCGGTGGTTTTCGTCACTAGCTCACGTTTGGGAAAAATATTCCACTGTTCAAGTCTAGGTGGTAGACTTAAGCCTGTTGAAACCTAGAACGTGCTTATGTACAATATGCAATTATTTTTGTCCATGAAAATTTTCTATTTGTATTTTGGGTGCATATATTTATAGTTACTATTTAGCTGTTTCTAGAGGCTTTGCCTGCTCATCTTTATACGATCTTCCGTCTCCTATTTTACCCCGTTAGGCATTAATTTTCAAAAATCTTTTTAATGTGCCTTTATATCATAAAAAGAAAGTACCTAATAAAACCTGACTCTAACAACCAGACATAGAACAACTTACTATAGGTTACTATTGGAACCAGCGACACAACGCACCAGTTAAACCACAGCCATCGCAACAACTTGATCGTTGCAATATAAAGACGATGATCTGTTATAGTATTTAAGTGCTTTATTAGCAATCATCTTAGATTTGCAGAATGTGTTTGGGCTTTTAGGCGTTTTGAGTGAATCAGACCATGACCCTAATGAATACTGTCTGATCTGAATTCCATACGTGATTGGATGTAAACACAGCTAATGGTTCGGAACAAATATTTACCTTTCGTCGTTGTTTTTTTCCAGTAATAGCTACATTTTAATTACGCACCATATGGCTTGCACTTTAGCTTAAAAGTATGTTAAACCAAATATGACATTCCTTAACCATCCATTCGAAAACCAAGAGCGGTAATAGCCGTTATCTCTCTGGCCTTTTTCCAGATATGTAAGCTTATATGACTAACAGTCATATCGTTACTTGGCCGGACCAGCTACTTCATCCCCGAGAGGTCGTTACCAATTGGAACGAGCTGAAAAGCAAGATCAGTTATTATGGTGAATTGCTGTTTTCCGAATATCTCAGCTTTATCTCCAAATTTTCTTACGATTTTTTTTTCACCCATGACAAATAGAAAAAGTAACGTAGGCGCTTGCGTGATATCGAACCTAACCTAACCATGAAAATCGAGAGCCTTAACTATTGGGCCATATTCATTCCTACTATTATAAGTCCTCTTACCAGCCCACCTAGCCAAAGCAATAAAATTGATACATTACGATCGAAACCATTTTCGTTATTAATGTGGGTAAAAAATTAAATACCCAGTGAATGCCAAAATGTAATTTATCGCGTCTATATCGATTATATAAACAAACTGATCGAAAAGCAATTAAAGATTTCGCTCAATGTTATAACTCTTATAACAAACAAATATTGCCATTTGCTATTTTATTATTTATGGGCATAGATATAATAGATTACTCAATAGTTACGGCCCACTGCTCTCTTATAAGTAAATCATTCTCAGAAATGTAATAGAGCGAATGAAAGTGGCTAAAAGAAAGCTGTTGTTGCAATATTAGATTAAAATATTATTAATGTTTTACAAAAGGTAGATTAAGATTTGCATACATTAAGTCCATGTGTTAATATCACTACAAGTTAAGAGTGTTTCACACTGAGTGCATTAGTGTTTATATTGACGGAGGTATGTTTATTAGCGCAGTATCGTGAATACTAGGTGTATTTTTGGTCTTGCACAACCCGCTAGGAGATGATTCTACTCATAAAAACAAATAACTTTTACTATGGAACTAACTCTGATCTCGAAAAAAATATCAGCTGTTTCATACATTGATATTAGTTCAGTTTCATATATTTCTTCATTTTATTACGTTATGTTTTATGTTTCATAAATACTTCTTCTTTATCGTCTCCAAGCGGGTAAATCCATCTAGTATAATGAAAGGTGATCACGACCGTTTGCAGCTAGTGTGTACAGAGCCTTACTTGCACTCGCGCGTGGCCGGCCTACGCCTCTCGGAGTTTAATCCCTCAACATTTTTATTTAATTACCGACATGCGAGGCGTTGACTGGAGGCATTATAAACGGATCACGACGACCGATTTACACCGAGACTAAACACTTTGCAGCTTTCCTTGCCAGCTCATTGTGTGTTTTATTAACGTAAAGTCTGTTTAAAGAATAGAGACGGACGTGTGACACGATGAAGCACAACTTGCTGAAACATATCATCCCATTTACGTGCTTGATAACCTTTGACGAGGTGCCAGTGACGACACTGACGTGGAACTAGTCCGTGAACAATATTTCACGAGAATTCTAGATAAGACATCACAAAAAGCAGTGTCACAACGTGAGCGTAGTATCGCGGAAAGTTTTGCAAGTGCGGCCAACTTAGAGCATTGTTTGAGATGCCAGGGTTCGTGTTCCTTTCCTTTGGCGAAAGGTGAAGGACGGGTGCGGAATGTGGGATATCTGTGTATCTTCCACGGCACTGTTTATTATGCAAATTGATATATCGACATGCGTGCAGATTATGCGACGTGATATTATGCTAATACCTACGAAGGAATGCAAGAATTGCACATTTTTGACGGTCCAGCGGACGTATGGGAATAAACACAGACATTTACATTCCCACCGAAGTGGGTCGTTTCTCAAAGCCTAGTTAAGCCACATTATGCTGTAACAGAGCCCGCGGCGACTCACGGACGGGTAAAAACAGAAACTGCAATGGTCTTCGCGCTACCGTTTTCTAGAAAATTGCATTTCCTTGGTGAAAGTCTGTTAATGATGGGGCGCAGGATTCGTGGCGATCTAAGGGCGGTATTGCACAAGCCGGTTACAACTTTCTAATGATTATTTATATAATCAAGTGCTGCACATAGGTAGAGAGCACTAGGTACTCATCTTCCTTGGCTAATTACCCCGAGATGTACTGGTCACCATAAACTTTCTACGTAATTATGCGATATAATAAATATGGAACGAGAAGGTAAATATGACGTGCGGTGTCGTAGAGTTATGGAGAAACTACGATCGTTTTCTAAAATTGAAAGAAAAATATTGTAGGTACATTTTCAAATTGAAACTAATGGTAAATAATGTGTGAATGTAAGCGAGATAGCGCGGTGCATATATCTGTGATTAGTTATTTGTCAAAGAGATAAATGATTCCCATCACAAACTTTTTCTTTGTACGTAGATATGAATTTGGCTGTTTTAGGGTTCCGCAGTTGAATTTTGTTGTTGTGTTCTCGTTGTTGTTTCTTATTCTTTGTCTTTCATTTCACCTATTTTGGGCTATCCTCTTCCACTCTTTCTTCTTCTAGGTCTGTCTCGATTCCCAGTGTTTCGATTGACACCGTTTAATTGAGTCATGGCTCCAGTATTGCGATATTCGGCCCTTAGAATTTTTATTCTTTCGTCATGAGTCGTAAGAAAAACCAGTGTGTTACAAGAGTTAAAGCTGCCAGTGCATTGGTTATTAAGTCGATCGTTGGTATTATAGACCTATTAGAACTGACTACCATTACATTACACGCGATTCTCAAAACTAATATTATTAGTGTTATTGCTGCTCGTAATTCTATTTCTCAGCTCTATTAGTGATAATTGCAAGAATAGTTAATGAGTTATTAAACCTATACTTACTAAGGCGTAAAATGAGGTCTCTAGGAACGAAAGCAAAAGTACAATTTTAAATAATATTGGTTAGTAAGAAAATACTGTAATTACTTATGTACAGACTTAGGTAACCAGTAGCTTAATAGTCATTTCCACATAAAATACCCTAGAATGGTCAATTTAGTTAAAAAGTAGCGTTTATAATATTTTTTTTAAGAACACTAATTATATGTATTCCACTTAATTCTACGTAATAAACTAAACCTAGATTAAAAAAAAGCTCATTTTATAACAACTAATTTTTTTAGAAGCCACGGAACCTCACTTTAATTTTGTTTAGTTTATTAAGTTCAGCCACATTTTGTCATGTAAACAAGGCGCAAGATGATAAGTTTATTCGAAGATAAAGCTTTTATTGGTCAAGATAGTGTGAACACATTGTTAATTAATAACCATTACAATTCCATTTAGATACTGTACGCATAATTATTTTGTTTTATGGTAATTAAGGACAAAGATATGAGTAAAATACTTTCGTAAAATAAAGTAACAAATACAATTGAGAACGTAAAAACGAGATTTTAGATCAATGCTGGGTGACTGAGTGAGTTGTCTATAGCAAGATTTATTTATCACCAATTTAATTTTAGGACACAAGGCAGTTTAGACTAAAAACAAATACTATAGACACACCATTTTCATTTTACATACTTTTTCTTTCAAGTTTAAGTGTAAAGGTTAAACTACGCAGTCTTATAAAATAACTAAGATGATAAAATATAAGTTTGGGCAGGCTAGCGCTTCTTGAGTGATGCTTCTTGTCAACAGTGAATGGTAATCGGCTGATATTCTTTTTGTTGCTGCTGATAAAATACGTAGAATACTTACTCATACCGTCTAAAAGACGATTATCGTTATTATTGTATTTTAGCTTATATGATGACGATGACATACGTTCAGATATTGCAGAATTTACTACTACTATCAAAACACAGAAAGTATTCACCATTTCGTCTTCATCAATAGCTTCACAGCCTACACAGATTTTACTGTCGAACTTTCCAGTTAGTTCGGCTTACGACCCATTACTTTGTCCACGATGACATTTATCCGGTGTACTAAATGTATTGCTTGCTAAGTGCATGATGTGCTTTTATCGCTCACTGTTAGCCAGTATTGTCTCCTGATTTTATCTTCTTGCCGTTAGTCAGAAATGATGGCGCTTAATGCGTTCTGAGATGTTGGGGTGTCTAGGAGTTAAAATATTTCATAGTGCGTTTTTTTTTTCTTAATAAATAATCGACTAAATTGGGCGAAATTTTGGGATGCTGTACAAATGTTAAAAAAACACTCAATAATCACCCGTAACCACTCGTTAAAAGTGCTGCATAGCTTCATATTTTGCATAATATTATCAAGAAGTCTAATCAACACCTATGTGGGATGAGCGAAACAGTGATGCAGGCATAGTGCGAGCTGCTATAGCACACACAGTTCAAGCGGTCACTCTGCTGAACTCTTTGCTAACTTGGAACATATATTTAGGTCATTTTTAACCGACTTCAAAAAGGAGGAGGTTCTCAATTCGTCTGTATGTTTTTTTTAAGTTTTATTATTAGTGACACATAAGTATTTAGTAAGTTTGTTTCATAGTCTTTAATATTTTAAATTAATGTGTTGGTCCTGCACTGTAAACTAAACGAATAGTATGTTTCTGCTTTATAGAGTACACGCGGACGACATCGCGGGCAGCAGCTAGTTTAAAAATAAACCAGCATAACTCAACAGCTCCGTCGACAAATCACTCGTTAAAAGTTGACGAGCGGTCGTGACAGTCCTTAACGCGCGAACGTCTAAATGTACTCACTCCTTCAGGTTTATGTAACTATGTAAGCCACCGGTGAATCCGGTTAATTTGGCCTTTACTTCCTAATGGCAGCAATTATTAATTATTTAATCATTGTGTTGTGAAATGGGCAGCTCAGCTCGCGAATCGTGACGGCAAGTAAACGATGATAAAGATTGTCCATTGTTTTGTGTGAACGGTCTTATCAATTTTTCGTTGTGTAATTTTAGGTGTTCGGCTTTTGTTTTATTGAAAGGTTTTGATTGTGTATTGTTTTTCGTGGCGTGTAAATATGACAGCTAATTATGAGGTCATTTGATAGGAGTTTTGTGTAGTCTTGGATTCAGTGAGAAATCTCAGTTAGGCCTGTTATTAAAAAGCGTAAAAATATTATTTTTGGCAGTGAATTTTTCGTTCCTATTAATAAAAGATTTTACCAATACAAACTGGTTATAATTCATGAACTTGCTGTATAATTTAAATTTTCTTGTATACATATTTTAAGAATTATGTCATTACATCCAATTATGTCACAAAACTGGCTATTGTCTCCGCATCTAATATGCAAATAGGTAATCATTAACAAAAGGTTTTATATTTGGAATTTCAGAATTCAGTGTGGTGGCGCAATATTGGGTTTAGGCCAATGTCCAGCAGTGGCCTGTGCTACTCAGACTTGATTGATAGAGGCCATGACAGTAATTTGGTCAATTAAAATTACATTGCACTGTAATCAATCACGCCGATAACATCAATGCCACAACAAGCAGTAGTGTATACCTACTAAATAGTTAAATTAAACGCCTAATGCTTTGCAGTACGGTGTTAAAGTAGCTACTTAACATGTCAACGGTAAGTAAACGGATAGTAAGCACGGTTAGGTCATATTAATAGCAATAATAATGTCATTTATATAAGCAGCTTGTTTTGAATATAAACTTTAATTAGTGTTAGAATCTTGCTATTATAAATACTACTATTAGATAAAGGCGCCGAGTATTATGCAAAAGCTATTATTATTCCTGAAAATCTTCACTAGGTATCTGAAGATTTTAGTTTAACATGTGTAGGTGTAAAGGTTACCCAAATAACACATAAATAACAACTTTAACTTCGTCCTGAAACAGATTGGTAGGTAACAGAGAGTAGATTGGAGAGGTAACTCGTCAGAATACATAAAGCAGCAATTTATTTGTTGAATTATTATAGTCATACGACAAAAGTTGTTGTTTTTCAGTCCATAGTATTGTATAGTCCTGCGAGCTTTATAGTGTCCTTCAAAATACTCTAGATAATAATGCCGATGGGATTTTATTATGATTATTTGAACGTGCTTATAGCTGGGACTACTTCTTTGATATACCTACATTTATTTTTGTGGGTTACATACTTACATAGCATAACGTCAGGATACGGGGACTACCTGAAATATACAGCCTACGAAATAGTAACCAAAGACATAATCACAAATAAGCACAATAAAAAAAAACCGGCGAGATTTTTATTTAAAAATAAAAGTCTGTAAAATATTGGAGCCAATAATAAATTACAAGAGAATAAAAATTATAAAGCGATCAGTCTATAGGTACAAGCCGTTGCTTATTACAAATTATAATTAAACACAAACGTGCGTGTACATTGTTCATCTTAATGATCATAATGTTAGGCGCCTCCTTTTCACTGCACACAAAAAGAAATAGACAAAACTTTGTATCTACATAGAAAATTATCATGCGACCGCAACACAACAATTTAAGTGTTGGTGTGGCGAAGAGGCAATTCTACTGTATTAAAATATAAATGAGAAACAGACTTTCAAAGAAATATGAGCATTTTAATTATTAAAAGGAATGTACAATTGAAAATCAGCTTATTGTAAATAAAAATAAACATTAAAAATCTAAGATAAAAATTAATACTTAAAAAATTAAGAGTTTTGTACCATTATCGGCAAAAAAGTTCAATAAAATCAGGTTTGTTTTATAGGAACCCCCTTATTTTTTTCTGGTATTTGTAGTATAACGGAAACAGAAATACATCATTTGTGAAAATTTCCACTGTCCAACTTTTACGGTTCATAAGATACGAGTCTGGTGACAGACAGCCAGCGGAGTCTTAGTAATAGAGACCGGCGGGGTTATTACCTATGAAACAGCAATCAGCAATATTTGCGCAGTGATCGCGCGATTAATCGCTTAACGTAAAAAAAAATCGTATTATGTATAACCGATTGCTAATCGCTCGCTGATTGTTCTAATGCACTTATTGCTACGATGACGATAAAGTAGCAATCGCTAGAACTAATTAAATATAACCTCTAACAAAAAAAACTTCACTTTGCTCTTAAAAACCATACTAAATACGAAACCACCAAACGAAAAATGCATATTTTAGTTAACTGATTGCTCCACAGAGGCAGCACTATCGCTAGATTGCTATTTGACGTGACGTATTTTGAATATTGACGTTTGAGAAGCAAATATTGCTAAATTATCGCGATCGCTCGGCTATTGCAAGATACGTAATCCCGGTGCCGTTTTACACGTTTGGTACGGAACCCTAAAAAGGGTCGGCTCTGTAATAGTTAATATAAATTTTCTTGAACTTTGCACTCTGATATCATTATATGATGAACATTAATTGAATTACTGTAATTAGAAATGCATTAAATGACATAAAGAGGTTGGTGTGATTGAAATATGGATGACCGCCTATCGAAGCAATAAACGCTATGACCCATCCTAGACCACCAGTTCTGTTGACAAACTTCCGTGGGGTATAATAAACATTTAAGTTGTTTATTGCATTACGATTCCATTTCCAATAGAGCCTACAGCACTTACAATAGAGGGGACAATTTTACAATTGTCAAGCTTTACTTATTCAGTGGGTTTAATTTAGTTGTTCATGAACCCAGGCGTCACCACGGGGTGTTACTAGTGATACGACAAGCGTGTCTCATCGCCGCCTGCGTGTTTGTTTATAACATATTACACGAACTAAACAAAAGAAGATTTATCGTGTGGCCCGTGACGTGTGATGCGCGTGAGCACAGCGCTCATTCCACTATCATTTATTAAACGTACGTTTTAATAAACGATTTGGAAAGTGCAGCTAAATGCATCTATGTTATGTGTTGGTTACGTGTATCGTCGGAAGATTTTATTTTTTAGCCATCTATTTACGAATGACATGACATGACTTATAACATGCTAACTCTATAATACAATTTTAATCGCATTGCGGTTCCAATCGGTGTGGTGAGAATAATTTTTATTTGAATTTTACTTTATTTTGAGCACAAATTGTCAGTAATTATAGCAACTTAGTAAATATTTAATAGGATTGTTAGAAAAACCGATGAACTTTGCCTTAACTCAACAAGCAACTATTGCACCATACATTAAATTAAGTAAACAAATTGTTCTCTATTTATAACGAGCTCAGACAATAATTTAGTATTTTATGTGAGAGAATTTTTTAAAGATCTTTAGTGACCTTCTGTTTAGTGCAGTCTAACGAATTATCGTCTAAACAATTTTATTGTGTCAATGTCGCAATTTAAACTATCATTTGTACGTTAAATGCAGTACAGTTTATCTTGTGCGCCAGCGCAGTAATCGCACTGAAACGTTATAATATAAAAGGATAATCATAATAAATATAAATAAATATATTTTTAAAATGTGACGTAAAGGGGTAAACTTGGGATAAATATGAAAATGAGATAAATTTTCATGTGGGTTTTAGCTTGAAAATGAGAAGTAAGAAAATTTGAGAATCTTACCCTCAAGCCTCTTGTACACACACGGTTTTTCGCCGTGAAAATCTACGGTTAATTCCCCGTGTGTAGGCACGGTCATCAGTGTTGTATGGATTACTATGGGAGCTTGTAGACGTGCACGGCGGCGTCGCCGTGCTGTGTTCCCGCTGTGCACGTCTACAAGCTTCCATAGTAATCCATACAACACTGAATTAACCGTGTGTACACAATAAGAGATGAAAATCCGATCCTTTTGAAGTAAATCCATGCGAAGCCACTGGCAACAGCTAGTGTACTGTAAATAACTGTTATTTGTATTTATCTAAATAACGTTTAATGTGGTGAAGCCTTTAGTTGATCATTAAAATTATTATTTACGGCTAGGAAGCACGAGCTAATCCAGGATTTATGGGTTATTAGTGGGGTTAAAGTTCGAAAATTAATGTATGTACCAAAGGGAAGTATTAGATTTTATCAATGTATAAAAAAAGACATGACGTTTATTAATTTTAACAGTCTAATAAATAAGATAGTCTAAAAGTGTAAAAGTAGTGAGGAACATGCAGATTGTAACAAGATTTTAGTAATCACCAGGATGTTTATAATATAAAAAAAACGGTTAATAATAAATATACCTATGGATAATAAAAATGTGTAAGAATGTTACTGCCAACATGATTACTAAATAAGGTAGGTTACCACTTACCTAATCTACCATCAAGTGCCCACGCTCCTCTTATGCGACAAAAAAGGTAACAGAATAAAAAATCTAAAAGGCGGCTACACCAAAAAACTTTAGACATAAACAGGCAATTAAAATAACATAAATGTCCTACAAAGCTTAACAAATTTCCACACTTAAGCGTTAGTAAATGTATTTCTATCTTACAATACGATCTTGATCTAGATAATTTCAATGTAGAATAGTAGTTAATGGAAATATCATTGTTGCTAGTAATTGTGCTATGAAACCGGTAAAGAACTTCACGACGTGCTTTCTATGAAAGGCGGTGGGCACAATTGGGTAAGTTTATTATTGAAAGCTGCGATCGTATCACTGTTGGTAGTTATTAGTGCGTGATTTAGTGCGCTGCGCCCGCGCCGCCGACCACCCCTATTTACTGATACAATATTGGCGCCATTGGCTCGTTTTGTAGAAATCTCTATTTTCTAGGTCTAATGATAAAAAGTGTGGTGATTGTATCTGTCTGGGATTAAGTTACTTGCGTGTTGGAGAATTATTTTCACGAAACTTCATTAAAGAGGACGAGGTTATCAATTCGACGGTAAGCTTAATTGTATGTTTGTTGGCTTATTTGTTTGCCAATTTTATTGTGCATCGATTCGATATTTTTTTATCTGAGAGAGTACATCCACGTTGTAGTTAATATAAAAACGGTAAGATCTTTTATAGAACACGGGAAACAAAATTTAATTTTAGAAGTCGCCGGCTTCATATTACGTACCAAATTTCTATAATAAAATTTCTCTATCACAATAGGCACTTCCCTTAGAATTACAGGTCAAGTTTGCCATATTTTTTTTTTATTAAAGACAGTATTCAATTATTAACTTATCAATTTCGTGAAATATATGAGTTGAAGACAAAAATGTCCTCAGTTGTCGTACAGTACAAATAAATTGTAAAGACGATAAAGTTAAAACGCGTGTTAATTGAACTTAATTGAATAACGGTACCTAGTCTCGAGTAGCAATTAACACTTTATAACTTAATTGTCAATATGTTTCGCTTTACACACTGGAGTTTAATTAATACTGTATTTCTGAATTTTCACGCGTATTCATTCCTAAATGAATATTAGGACGTCCTCATATCAAATCCTTCGTAGACGTCACGGGTTGGTGGTTTTCTACAGTAAAAACACTAAAGAAATATAAAATAAAAACGAATTTATTTAATAGGTTGCAAAACTGTCTTATTAGTAGTCATACTCAATTTTTACTAACAATTTTCTTATGATTATTCCCCAATGTTTCACGTCTATAAAAAGTCTTGGTGATCTTGAGTGTACCTGAAATCCTAATATTGATCATCCGAATAGGAACTGGCTCCTGAGATAAAAGTATTTATTTTACTTAGTATTTTATTTTTCACAAGATTTTTCACTTTCTCAGTTTATCTTGGACATTACTGACATCAGTGAATTAAAACATGATGAATAAACCTAGACTTAAAATTAATGTAAGTTCAAACCCGCCAATCCGCCTTACCGTGGCTAATGCTTTAATCTTCTTAGTACAAGAAGAGGCATTTGCCCTGCAGTGGGGCTATAATAGGCAAATATTATTACTACAGTTATAATTTAAATTTAAGATTTTAGTTTAGGTGTCTTTTGAGTAGTGTGCTGATTTACTGCTCTGTTTTATGGTGCGTCTTAAGCTATGGATGGTGCTGAATGTCAAAACGAGCAATCCTTTATGTGTTCACTATGCATTTCCTGTATAACCAGAAGCGTATCTACGAAGGGGCACGTGCCTCGGGCATCTTCAAAGGGAAGCGAGCAAAATTGCCAATTAATAAATATATAAATCAAAATTCTCAATAATAAACCAATTCAAATCAAACAATCCCCAGTCATGATTTCCGTACTTTACAATTATTAGTATAGACTTTTTGACTTGACTGTTAGTCTAGTGGCTATTGACCCTGACTGCTAAGCTCGTTACTTTGATCCAACCAGGAGTCCAGGACTAATTTTTATGTGATGCACATTATTGTTTGTTCTGGGTTTGGGCGTAATCTGTTAATAATATGTATGAGTTTATAAATCATACTTTAGTATGTATTTCAGTGATTTAGAACAAACTCTGAGTAGTTTGGGATCAATGGTCGTGTGTGAGTTGTTCCAAGATTTTTAATTTATTCATAGACTTGACAGATTATAAAAAGATATGTAGGTCTTATATAAATAAATATGAAGGAGCGCATCATTCACGATCTAGACCCCCTTTGTAATTGATACCCTTCCGTGTATGACTAAGGAATAGTAGTGATGCATGTTATGGTCATCATGTAAGAACTTTTATACATTTTGTTATATCATAATTATGTCTGAGTAGGGACTGTATAAATTAAACGGGGTGTAGTACTCAATGTTTCAAAAAACTTTTACGCCGAAAGCAATCCCCGAATTGCGAAAATATTGCTTTTGCTAAATTGAAATATAAGTGGGTAGTTGATTCAGACAAAATGTCACTTGTATAGAGTGGCTGCTTGTCATTTGAGGTACAGAGCCCAATACTTTGTCGTCTGTCTGTCTGTTTATTAAAAAAATTAAAAATTATACAATGAATGTTACATGCCTCTTTAAATGTGTTCAGTTCTCACCCACACATATTGTGCATTATTACAGTTATACTTTTTTATGGTATGACTCAATGTTTGTTCAACATCTGCCATAAACAGCATGCACTTATTAAGTGCCTTTATTCCTCTTACTTTCCTATTGTTCCAACTCCCGTTCTTTACAATCGCTCTTTTCCATTTCCTTATTACTTCCTCCTTGCATAACGCACAATCTTTCGTACCCGGCGCACGAGTCACTCCGTTTTTTTTCAGTCTGTCAATTAAAAAGGCCATAACACCATGTTGCAAAAGTGTGAACATGTACGTTGTATTGATAAGCTGGCTAACGTTAGGGGACAGCCGGTCTAAAGTTACACACTCACAGATACCTCGACCATTACGTAACTCTACACAAATTAGACTCACACACGGTAATGTTCTTATGCTCCAATTAATAGCAGACCGGTTTATTCTAATTTATTTTATGTAAACATTAGACACGCCCCGAGTTCGTATGTTTACTATCACCAGATTTGTTTTATTAAAACGTCATGTTTAATTTATTTCAGTGCGGATTTATGAATAGTAATTGGTTCGGAGTGAGAGAATGGTGTTCGTCTAGCAGGTGTTTGTCACTTCCATGCCGGTGGCATTTTATGTCTATGTGGACATAGACAAGACACTAAGATTTACTGAACGCCTAGATATTATGCTAGTAAGTACAACTGTCAGTACCTGTACCATTTCTTACCACTGTGTTTTCAACATTATACTCATTTTATGTGAATTATGATTCTAAATGATTCTTTTTATTACATTTCCGATTGGAAATGTAAAATCATAAATTCATCTATTCATTTAGTTAGATGCTATTCTAATTATTTAGGTAATGTTATGATTATACCAGCAGCTTCATCTTAAAGCACAACATCTTATTGCGCACTTACATACCTTTTAAAACCGTAACCTCTGACCCGCATTCTTGATACTACTCCGGAATTATTAACTTACAAGTTCTGGTTACACAAATTCACTTACGGATTACGTCGAAAGGTGTACTGCAATACAATCAAAACAAAATGTATTGTTACATACAATTCCAAGAACAATAGTGAACTTTGACATCCAATAAGAACCAAACTATAACGGGTGTCAAGATTTCCTTAAAACACGAGTCAATTTTCAAAGGTGTCGGCAAAGGTCGTAACGTAGCGGTAACTGGGCCGTTTACATAACCGCACTCTTGAGTTCTTGACATTTGCAGGGCGCTGCGCAGGAGTGTTGACTGCGACGGCACCTCGCCTCGCATACGTCACAGTACTCAAGGAATTCCCTATTACGTCACTCGTTACGAAATTTTGAAAGGAAACAGATGTGTAAATATTAGTGCGACTGCGTTCTGATTTTTTAAATTCAACGCAAATTGTTTATTTGCTCATCATAATTGTCAACGATCTCGGCAATATCAAATACATTGCGGTTTATTGTAAACTTAATGACAACAGTGTGTCACAGCTGATCGCAAGTTATCGCATGACAATTCGCACTGCAGCATCCCCAGAGGAGTCTTTGCTTTATAATTATGGTATTCATATTAGTAGGTTCATCACATGCGACGTTTATAAGTGGTCGTTACCACACAGTTAGCTAGCGTTGCATCTAAATCTAGCTAGCATTAATTGCCTATAATTTCGTTATACCGCACTTATGTGTACTAAATGATTCTATTAGTAATATGAACGGCCAAATTGATGCAATTATTGAGTGGTATTTTATTCTGTTTTATATCTCTTAAAGGTGCGCTTTAGCTTAGTTGCTTGTTTGGTTATTTGTGTGTATGGGTTTTTTAAGTTTTGGTAGTAAAATGGATACATCAAAACTCTCCTTTATATTAACGGTTACTACATTACTATTTAGCGGTTCCACTTAACTATGTAAAATTATATTATTGTTATTTAATACTAACAATAAACTTTTGGGGTCTTCGGAGTGGGTTAAACAAAACTAGGTTTTAATAACCATAGACTGAGGTCATTTCATATGTAAATGTTAAAGACGTTCCTTTCTATTTTGAAGGCTGTTGGGTAATATAAAGATGCACGGATACATAGATGCACGCGGGGAATAAAGACAAAATAAGTGGCAAAACTTGTTTCTTGTTGTAAAGATAGTGAATATCATGTCTATCTGGGAATAATAAATGTGTTTGTTGAGTACAACGGTGGTACATGGTGTGCATGGTGGCTTGCGGCCGCGGTAGTGCGGCGCGCTCAGACACTCGCGAACATTCTACCGGTTGTCTTTTATGGCGTCTCGACGCGACCCTACTTGACAAATGTTCATACTATAAAGGAGCTGCGGAATGCCGAAACGATAAGGATGATTTTTAGGAAATTTCCTAAAGGGTAAATATGAAATCATGTATGATTTGTTCTCAGTTATATTTTTAGGCATCCTCGTGGAGTAGCTACTCATTTGTTTAAAGACAAACGTCTTTATCTCACGATTCTGTGTTACCTGAAGCTAGCATCAGAAACCGAGAAAGTGCCTGTAGTAAGGACTACTGTTACTAAGCGCAAGTATATTTCAATGCGAGTTTTTCTCCGAATCGATTTTACACCGTTCGAACCTTAAGAAAGTAGTAAGTATAAGAGCGAGCTCCTTATGCAGTGCGGCTACCCGTTTTGGTAAAACGACATCCCGTCGAACGTCAGGGACCGCTTTATTCTGCTCCCAGCGATGCCCGTGTTAGGAAAGAAGACGCGTATGTGGAATTGCCGCTCCACATTACGATATTTATTGCATCACAACTGACTACAACGCACCACACAGTCAGTGACCGTAAACTTCACCAGTGAGAGCGAAACGCAAGGTAAAAACTCCTTAGAGTACAAAGTACACAGTAATTAGCACCACATAAAACGAATCATAATTTTAATGATGACAACCAACAAAACGTTTTCTGTCAATAGGCCATTAAATTAAAGGAAGCATGAAGTTTTTATAAACGCATTGCAAAGTCGTGCGGTCAAAACAACAATTTTGCTGTCCACTGCATTAAATTTATTACCTCGCGAATCATCGTAGGGGCGTGCATAATACGAGCAACAACTATTTTATGTTCCTTTCTTAGCTACAACAGGGTTTATGCTACAGTTTTACTGTGTTTACGTACATCAGTGGTACAGTTCTATAGTAAAGATATTGTCGAAGAGAACAATGAGGGAAACGAACATTATTTAAAAGGTGTTTGAGCTGTTTCGTTGAGCATACGACGATATTGTCTTTTATCGACATACGACATTACCATGACGTTCTTGATTAGTGTAAAAAAAAACTTATAAAACTGAGATCAGTTTAATAATTAAAAAGCAAATTAAAGCGTTGGTTTTTTGATATGACACATTATTTTCCATCAATTGATTACTTCCGTTTTAAATATTAGTGTTTATGATCCTATTAAATACGTATTTGATTTAGAGTACTAACCGTAAATCAACAAAGAAGAGTTGATTTATTAGGTTTGCGCGAATTTCCGATTAGTTTCATAGTAAAAATAGTTGAAAGCAATGCGTTCAATGACCCCTTTTCGGGAATTCAGTTAAATCAATTACCACACATTGTTCTTCACTGCTGTCTGACCCTCGCTTCCCCGGTCAATGTCAAGTCATATTATGTCGTATTTCTTTCGTATTCCAACTTCGTGGAAACGATCACCGTGCCCTACTCGCAGCTTAAATTTGGGGTACGACGGCATACTTAAATTTAAATATACAGAAGACGATGTAAGGGTGACGTATGAAATCTATTAATTCTTCGACCTTTCCCTCCAGGCTGAAGTTCTGACGGGCTGTTAACGGTCTTACAAAAGAACAGATGATGGATGCATGTAACGTGCGGCGAAAAAAATTACAAATTTCTCGCCTTTTAACCGAACACAACATATTAAGTTAACGGTGTATCAATTTATGAACAAATCTGTGCCTCGTGTGTGATTATTCTCCCAAATCACTTGCAGCATGACGAAAGTTAAGATTCCGTGTCAATATCACACTTTTAACAATTAATTGTCTGTTACCTACATAACTAAATGGTTGCTGTAAACGCTCTTGTTGAATAACGCAGACGTTTTATTTTTTGTGTTTCAGGGTTATACTGTGTAAACGCGGACGTTAAGAATTACGATTTTGGCGCCTTTTGTGTGAAAAAGTTTACGAAGGCGGTTTTTGTTTTGCATTGTGTAAAGTCACTGACTCCTGGCTTGCCCTAAAAGGTGTGAGGTACCCGTCGATAATCCAACAGATAGCACTTCTCTTCACGTGTTTTCGCAGACAAAGAATGAATAGATAGATACTTAATTTCAACTCTTAATCTAAAGTCATAATGAACTACCTCAATTTCTGCTGCTGAAACTACGATTAAGATGCATTAAAAAGGTCAACTTTAATTAGATTTAAAGAGGACATAGACCTCTTAAACACGCAGCACATAATTGAATCTTCTGCTATATGCATCCAGTTGTTGCCAGAAGCCCTTCTTAAATTGTCGCTCCATCTACCCGAGGGCGTCCTACACTATGATTAACCTCCGGCTAGTGAGAAATAGCGCTTAGCGAAACAGTCAAATAGTGACAGATCAAGATGATGAAAATTATTTTTGTCTAATTGCTAAATACTAATAGAAATGTAATGACTAGACGCCGATGGCTACCATATAAACGACGTGGCAATTTTTTTTCTGATACTTTTAACCTGATTCCTACACTTTTACTCTGTTGATAGTGACCTCTAACTGTCAATCACTGGTTTTATTACTCTAAGCAGACATATGGTAACGACCAGTGGCCTCGAAAAATACAAAAGGAATACGATTAAAGTATTTGTAACAATGCTTATCACCCTTTTATTCAAATTATGAAAAGTTAACCTCTAATACACTTTGACGGTCCAAAGCTTTGTTCAAAGTTTTTTGTTGCTGCACGGTTGCTAAATCGACTTCTGCTGGCCTTCTTAGCTAAAAAAAGCGTACAGATAAATAACTAGAAAATGCCACTTGAACGACTATTGAAATGACCGAAAAGCTTTGCAGCCTTAAAAAAACAATCATCAGGTTACAGTTTTATTTTTAAGGAAAATGTAGGTGCAAGGTTCGTGCAATTTGGAGATTACCTCGTTGTCAAGTAGGACAACTGTCTGCCAGATGCGAAATTTAAAAACATATAAAAACTGTGAAACTTTTATCGGGCGACATATTGGATATATTGTGACGAATACGCCTGCATACCGGCCACCGAACTACAGGAGCAGAAGTTAATTTACACACGTAACGGCGACTAGTTCTCTCATTATTTAAATTGTATAGAGTTGCAGGGGACCGTTACAAGTATGAATGTGACGGGTTGCGCACGAGTTTGATCTACAGTAGCTGAAGGAAGACAGTAATGGCGCAATGATGGCGATATACCTGGGATCGGCGCAGCAGGGCGCCTGCGCGCCGACTCCAATCGAGAGGAATATTCGCTCAAACACTCAGTGGAGCAGTTTTTGTTTAACATAATTTATTATAATGGCCTCAACTAGCTATTTATGTTTTTCGTTTATTTATATTCACTACATTGTATGAATATCTTATTTGTTATTTACAGTTACATTCAAGTTTCCCAAGCCTGTTCTTTATACAATAATTTTAGTATTTTAGTCTTTACAAGTAATAACTGCTTTTTTGCGCGGAAGTTAATTATCTGGTCTGTGTAGTAGTGTAATAACTTTCATAAAAAAACTATCGTCTTATCCGGAAGGAATTCGTCATCCTTAATCGATAGTTTGTTCTTAATCATACAACCTGTCAACAAAAATTGGTGTGAAAGTTTGTAGTATTTTGTTTTAATGTTGTTTCCAAAACTGGTATACAATTACATTTATGTACTTCTGACTGATTAATGGTTCCTTTTCCCTTAAATGTAGTAAAGAAAGAGGCGTCCTAAGAAAGCTTTGTATGATTTTTCTCTTTTTTAAACATCTTTCTTGGAGCATGGCGATGGTCGGCAAACCCGTCACTGTCACAATCTTCTTCGCTTTTAACTCATTGTAATTGTACATCGCAAACCCGATTCCTTTCAAGTAAGCTAATTTTAACTCTAGTTAACCTGTCATGGATAACAGCCGTGACTTCATGGTACGTTCTGCGCGAATAGTCCCATCACTATCTCGATCTTGAACGAGCAAGTGTTAGTGTTGAAACTATCGTAGGTATAATTGTGTAACACATTAAGAAATATGTATTAACACTTATCTCTTATTGTTCTCTCAGCTGTTAACAGCAACTGGTATCGGTTACAGTACACATGACAATGACCACACTCTGCCTAATTGAACGAGACAAAAAAATACGTTTTAAATGTTGCAACGTAACATGTTGCAATGTCCTAGTGCAACACGCCGTTGTATTAATGACCACATCACCGATGCATATCAGCATCGGTTCGTGCTTCTGGCGAAAGTTCTGCGAAGTCCGAAGGTGTCCCGAAATTGATGGGCCTGTCGGTAAGTGAGTGCCGGAATCGAATGAACGAATCTCGCACTGATCATGCACGCGAACGTTACACGCAACTCGGTCCTTCACCTCCGAAAATTAAAATATGACCAGAGTCGATGAGTGGTGAAACTATTTCAGAGACACCCACGACCTACTTTCCTTGTGGAGTTTTGGCTTAATTACTAGAAACTTGTTCGCTTTTATTTTTTTCGAGTGCAACAAGACCGCTGCAGGATGTTTTGCGAAATATCGTTTTTTATATGGAAGAATATTGATTACAGCTGCCTTTAACCTTGTTACCAGTGTGAAGGTGATATGAGGTTGATGAGACATAAAAAGAGCTTTCCGCGAGTATTATGAAAGCACAAAAGATTATTGAAACGCACTGTCTCTCCTTTGTGTCTAAACACACTATGCCGAGGATACGCGACGGAAGTTCGGCATGATTACGCCTGCAATGCTATTTGAATTACTGGCGACACATTATGCCGAAATTACGTTGCGTTATAGCGTACAGCCGAACTTCAGTCGGGCGTAAGTTCAGCGGATTTCGGCGACAACGTATTCTGTAGAACACACATTATACGCGACCAAAGTTCGGTTCGATTGCCGACAAAGATCGGGAGCGGGGAGCAGCGGGAGGCAGGCATGCCCACTGCAACACTGAATATACACACAAAATTGCGCAACTGAATTTCTGCCGCGTAAGTTCGGCACTTATGGTGTGTCATATCAGCCAAATACGTTGGAACGTAAAATCAGCCGCGGAACTTCGGTCGCGTACGTTCGGCATAGTGTGTTTAGACACTTTACATGCCAATTAAATAAGTAAAAGACAATAAGTTCGCCTAAAGCTAGTTGTAGTGTCTTAAAACTTTTAAGCTGTAGTCTGGTAAATCATTTTAGCTGATTGTAATACATTTTATTGTAACAATGATGCCATAATTATGGTTTTAAGTAGTGTGACTTATGTGTGGGCACATTAATGCCAACTCTGCTAGATCCGTAATTAGCAATATGTAAGTCTATGCGTTATTAAACTGTGCCCCCCACTTGGTGGTGTAAGTCTCATAGCTAATTAGCAATTAACTTAGCAAATGTGTGCAAGCTTTCATTAATCAAAGACGCACTGTTTTATTTCAATTGCGGTAAATGTGCTTGTGTCTAGCACGAGTGTGTTTTTTTTTTACATTCCAGTCGTTTAATTACGATTTAGATTTTAGTGTCATTGAGTCTTAAACCTAACAAATACGAGTATAAGGAATTTCCAATTTTATAAATCAATAAATTCACAAGACGGTAGGATTACTCCGTGCGCTCGTGATAGAGCCATAATGCTTGTTTATTTTTGATTGCAACACATTTTAATAAAAGAAAACCTTGTCGGAGTATTTCCTATGGGCTATACTCTGCAATAATCTATATATACTCCTGCAAAGTGGCGTGATAACTGGCGAGCGGGACCGGGCTAACGAACGTTCTTAACGAGCCGACAGTCATCAGGGACCAAGGAACCAACTCCATTTAATGTGCGAAACGTGCCACAGTACTTTATAAAAGTAAGTAACGGTCCGCAACAATTCCTTACCGTAGGTCCCAACTTATGATTGACGGAAACAAGCGGGTCAGTGGTGTACTCTGTTCCTACACAAATGTGTTACAAGGTATCTGTTACATTTCTCCGTATCATTGATTTGATTGAGGTTTACTGGCACCTTTGACCGGTGTTTGTTAGGAACCAGCGGTGATTGACAGGATAAATGGTAGAAATCACTACTTACGGTTATCTGTGAATGTGTCCAGTGAATCAGTGCTTTATCTGCGGCTCGGCCCAAGGTTTCTAGTACTCGTACGTGACGCGGCTGAAGTAGAGATACTGAATAATGGGACGCACGAGAGGTATTTTAAACTTTCTGATTTTTGTTCTGTTTTTTTTTAGTTTACGTTTTTCTCCAATTATTTTTTATCTATCTCTTCTTTATATATTTTGTATGTACAAAAAGTACATGTTTTTAATGTAGTGAATATCAATTAAGCAGAACTAGAGACTCGTCCTGATTGTCTTGGTTTGGATAATTCATATCACCATTTGAAAGATTTATAAGATATCTTATAAATTATTTTGTTTGTTTTAAAACATAAATACATAATGCTGTGAACATAATAATTACCTTATGTGGAGAAATAAAAAAAATAAATATATATGTTTATAAAACATGAAAATCTAAATCGGAAAAACATAGAGCCTGAGCTGCGAGTTGTTCGAAAAAGATACCGCGGCCACGGACACAAAGGGCTAACAAGGAACATGGATGAGTTTAGTCAGTACAAGTCTGACACTCCTCTCCGCTCCGCCCAGAGCGGGAAGAGTCATTTGATGATTTCCCATCCCAAAGAAAAAAAAAACGAATTCGGACACCCGATGCATAATTACATTGCGTCTTCGGAGATCAACACTACTCATTGTAAAGACGGGCTGCTATTGTCTTTCTATTGTGTTTCGAATAACGTGTGTTCGAAGTTTTAATATCCAATGCCCGAATTCTATAGACAGTCGATACGAGCCAACGACCAAGTGTGATTGCGCCTCAGCTGTAATTTTTTTTACCAAAATAACAGTTTTCAACCCCAGTACAGTAATTAATCGTGTTCTTCGTCGTAAAATTAAATGTCCCGTTTAGCAGTATTGTCCAGTCTTTGTCCAACAACACAATTAAAGATTATGTTCTCAAACTAGTTATTATCAATAGCAGTTACGTTTTACTTTGTCATAAAACAGTTTTGTTACATGATCGGTACTTTGTTTCGATGACTGATTTAAAATAATATCCTTTTTATTGGCAGTTCACATTGTCGTATCGTAAAATGCTTCGTTTCACAATTCCACCCACATAGGTATTTGATCATATCCTTGTGTGATATTCGATTCTCTTCAGAGGTGTTTCAATCATGGGTTGTGTGTGAAGGTGTGTTAATTCTTGCTTTACAGCGCAATTATTGGATACAACGGTACCGTTTGGAGTTTATGTAATTATGTATTACAACTAAAAGTAGTTATTAGTTGATCGTCGCCATTGTATATAAGTACATAAGGTATTTTGTAGGTATTTTTTATTACTTGTGTACAATAAATAATAAGCATTATGTAGTATTCATGTAAACGCATTCGAAGCCTACTTGTAATTGCTCTTACGTACGTGGAGTGCTTGCAACCAGTCCAGGCTCGCGCGCCGTTTGTGCAAGATGCGGAGAACATACGCCAAATTGATTAGTGATGACTGGCCGTCGACTGCGAACGCATTGAAATGATAGCTGGAATTTCTCAAGTGCGAAGTTGCGTCACAATAGTTAGGTTTGTACGAACTCCAGCGCAACGCGATACGTTCGCGAGATTTGGCACTAAAACCAACAGTTGATTTATACGCTGCGTAATTAGTACAAGAACGTTAAGAAATAAACACTTTTAAAGCGTAAATGGGTGTTACAAAAGTGTTGCTGATTGTTTGGTTCGCTCAATAAACAAATATGTTAGAATTTATCTACTTACCTTAGAGCAAAGTTTATTTCCACAATGGGGAAAGCTCGCTCGGTGCTCGTTTTCATAATTTACTATTATTTCATAATTTATTACGCTTCCCCGTTAAATAAGTGCGCTTTAGTGTTTGAGATAGGATGGTAAGTCGGACGATTCCTAATCTAACTACATCTCTGACACGTAAGATTGAAGTTGCTATTTTTAATTAACCTCTGGCTCCTCAACCGTGAGTTATTACTTCGGTCGACGTCTGGCTTCAGATCTGACTTATTAGATTAACTCTATCTGCAGTTCCATCTCAGTGCTGCCGCGGCGCGGGCGCACTGCGCTTATGAGTTCGCAATATTTTATAAGTTGCATAAGTGGCAAGCTCGGCCCGGGCACGCATACGATTATCGGCTCCAGATATGGAATACGTTTGACCGACTGTTTTGATCTATTCGTGTCATGATCGATCGCAAATCGATACAATCCGATTGATAAATCGACAGTATTTTTATACAATTCGCAACAATTGCACAAACCCTTGAAACAGGACAACAAAGCCGATTAAGAAATAATAAATTACTGGTTTTATGTAACTGTTAACAACACAAATGAAAGTAAGAGTGGAGACGTAATTTGTCCCTAATTTCCATACAGGACCCTCGGTGGCATTTAGCCACGACTTTTAGCAGTTGTTTTCGCTAATTACCATCTCGTTTGCAATTTAAAATCCCATGAACATACGCTTATTGCCGGGTCTAGTGGCGAAAGTGAGTTTGTATGGGGGTTGTACGTCGCGGTAATTGGCAGTTGTTCGGTGTCTAACAAGCGATGTGTGAACATGGCCTAACTGCTTCTGTCAGCGCGCTTGTAGATAGGCCGCTGCCGCTATCAGCGCGGGCATTATGCAAGCCCTTCACTATACCTAAGAGTGCCCACGAGTACGCAGTGCTCGCTACCGTGCGTTGACGTTTCCTGAATGTTTAGAGTAATTGAGTTACGATATTTGAATTGACTTATAACAACGCATAATTACCGACAATGTATCCTATTACATCATTACCCGTGAATTATTGCTTCAATAAGCAATAGGAAGCTTTGTAAAATAAAAGGTTATCCAATCCGATGCATTCGTGACCATTTCAACAGGCGGCTTTATTCAGTTGCAGTTTAAAGGAAATACATAGTAACAAGAATGATTCGAGTGCTAGACTGGATATTACAAAAACCGCAACAAAACAATGCGGGTAGATATTGAACGTTATAGTACTGTTCGTAGATTTATTATATTACTGCAACATTTTATCGGACTCGGGCAGAGATGCATAGAGCTACTGGAAAAATAATAATGTACATTGGAATTGGAAACTAGCATGAGGTTACATAACCTATAACCATCCTCCATAAAAGGGCTATACAAAAATATTGTTTCGACTCAAACCAGGTTACCTCTTTATAATATTAATCAAGGGCGGATCCAGCTTTGGCACCAGGGGGGGGTCACATAGTCGTGGTAGTAGGTACGGGTAATAAGTAGGTACTTTGTTCATGTATGTAAATACTGTACCTCAAAACACATAAGTCTATTCAAGCCCGACAGCCGGCTGTCGCTTGGCCGTCGAAAGGTTATAAAAAAACTAAAAAAATCTTTCCCCTAAAACGCGTTATCACTTGCATCTACTTTAATGGGTAATGGGTACGTTTTGATGGAAGTGGAAAAGTGCCAGTCCCAGTGGTGGTTGGTGGCATTTGCCATAGACCCCGTGCCTCTAAGGGGCCTCGCACCTCAGACTTTTTCTTTCTATCAAAAAAGAAAAAGCCACACACGGCGGCTTTATTACGGCGGTTTGATGTGTGCTGTGAAGTCAGTGACTTTTTTTTTATAATTATTTTGGCTCGTCTGTATCTTCATAATTTTGAGTAATTCCAAATGATGGGTGTTCAAAACACTCTAAATAATCGTTTCTTTCAATAAAGACCTCTTTACCATATCAGCCTATTACCGTCCATTGCTGAATGATAGGCCTTCCCCAGAAAGCTACAGTATTCCCAGTCTTAGGCAGCTCGCATTCACGAGTTGCTCGCCACCTTCTGTAAATCATTGGTCCATCGTGTAACTAATAATGTAACTTGGGAAGGGCGGAGCACCCTAACACAAGTAAATTAATTACTTAAAAGGTGGCTCCTCATTGTAACTAGCGTAATGTTATTTAAGCTGATAATAAACATTTTTGATTTTTTGATTTTGATCGTGTGGCAGGATGACCATCACCATTCGTTTTTAAAGAGGTCTCCACGCTAAAACATGTCTAGTCCACCATCGTCTGTCCTTTTCCAGAATGGCCGGTTTACTTCCATTTGAGCGTACTGACTCTGCGAGTAATGCCGGTGATGCTAGTTCTTTGGATTGTTCTCGTTTCAGCTACATGAGTTATTACCTGTCGTGTACATTAAAGATCTCATGGTTAAAGGATTGTGCGAAATGGAGACAGCGACTGTCGCAACCTAGGGCTGGGCATGCCGTAATAGCGACGGTAAGAGCCTTCTTTGAGGAGTGGCTGGAGACGCGTCACGGCGCTCTCACGTATCGCTTGACACAGGTCACCGGACACGGTCAGTTTGGGAAGTTCCTGTGTCGAATTCGGGCGGAAGCGACGCCTAGGTGTCACCACTGCAACAGCGGTCGCCTGGAGGACCATGTCGAGCACACGGTTGAGATGTGCCCCACTTGGGCGAACCATCGCCATGTCCTCGCAGAGGCGATCGGCGGTGGTGACCTCTCGCGCCCGGCACTGGTTCAGGCCATGCTCCGGGGCGAGACTGAATGGGAAGCCGTCGCCTCCTTCTGCGAAACAGTTATGCTGGTGAGGGAAGTGGTGGCGCGCGCGAGGCAGCGTCGAACCTCGCGCCCTGGACAGACAACCAGGCGTAGACGTCGAGAGTCTCAAGACGACTAGTGGCCACTATAGGTGCCGGGTCTGCGGACGGCGAGTGATGGGTAGCTCGCTGCCGGGAAGGACCAGGCCTGCATCGACGGCGCGTTGTGTTTCACGCGCGCCTCAATGAGCAGTCAGCACGAGAATGGGCCCAACAGAGCAAACTCCTGCCGGGGTTGCGGAATAGTTATAATAGTTACCGTGACCCCGGCACATGGGCACAACGTAAGGGCAACCGAAGGAACATGAGTGGGTTTTAGTCAGTAAAAGTCTGACATGCCTTCCCGCCCCGCCTAAGACTGGAGAAGTCATTCTCTCTTGAAGTTGTGCCAACCCAGTCAAATTATTTGTCCAAGATATATTCTTACATCAACTCGAGAGTAGCGCGATTTTCACATACGGGAAACACTCGGAAACGGCCATCTACACGACTTTAGTTCCATCCAAGTTCATTCCAAAGCACCCTTTGAGGGTCTGCCATGTCATTCGTAAACCGATGCGACATACATTGACCGTCGATATTTTGGCCATGGTCCTCCAAAGCGTCGGTAAAACTTGAGATTTTAGTATAATCTTCAGATAAAATAAATAACGTATCAATAACCAATGAAATATTATCTTCAGATTATATTAATCTCAAGATGGGTGGCGCAGGACCGATGCATGTAAAAATCTTTGGGGGAGACCTTTGTCTAGCAGTGGACGTCTATCTGCTGATGATGATATTAATCTCAAGTTTTATGAGTTAATTAACTCCTGTCTTACCTTCCGACGGAGTTGGAGTGGTTTTGTGCACTGTTCTTTCAATGTTCATTGTTGTGGCCTCGTACAGAGATTTCAACACTTCGATATAATTATAACCTCATCTTTCAATTCGATCTCCCTAGCCTTTTCTTCGGGTTTGGGAACAAGATACAGTTGCAGATGGAGCCTTCCCTTGGTTTTGGTTATAATTAGATTTTTATACAAAAATAAGCAATCAAAATTCACTTTTTACAGTCTCTTACCAAGAGTCAAAAATGGTAGCAGCTAGCAGCAAATGAAAAAAAAAACAGCCATCAAACTTCCGTAGTAACGCAATACCCTGAAATACGCCCACGAGTGACCCGAAGCAATAACTTTTTAACTTCAGAAAAAAAGTTTAAATAAAAGCTATACGAGATAATGTAGATTTGTTTATTTTTTTCTAAACTATAACTCCTTTGGCTAGGCCACAGGCCCCGCACCAGATTAATCCGGCAGTCGGTAGTCGGTACTGGCCGGTGAGAAGTTTTTCAACATTGTTTTATTAACGCAGAGAATTTCTGCTGTGGCTACACAAACTGGTAGTGTAGCAATAATTTTCTTTTCATATACTAGGATACATAATTATTATCTCAATATCGTAATTGAAAATAGGGTCACTTCACTATCCACATCTGATATTCGTTTACAACAACAGAAACTGGAGTATCAATCTAGTAACAGTATTGAAGGAGTACTTACATAAAATTATATTGTGACAAAAATATTTTTTATATCATGTTACTTAATTTTTATCAGTGGCTATGAGCCGGTTCCAGGACCTAGGAGGTTCTGGAACCGGCTCAGGGGGGGGTCATGACCCCCATGACCCCCCCCCCTGGATCCGCCCTTGATTAATAACCTCTTTATAAAATTACGCCTGTTTTGGAAGATTCAGATCTTCTGCGTGTTTGTTTTTTACTAAATAAACTAACATAAACTATGAAAACGACAATGGGGTTAATTTTTAAGGTAAGCATTTTTTGTTACTTTGTTCATGATTGTACTTTGATTATTTATTTTCTATGTTTTTCCAATATCCATCTTTCACCGTTCAGAAAATCGAGCCGAAAAGATAAGCAAGTCAGCCAGATTGATAGCAACGTTCAGTATACCGTAATAAAGTGGGTCTTTCATTGCTCCCCATCTATATTAAATAGTTATTGCTTAGCAATAAGTACTAGAATGTTGAACGAGACAGATAGCTCAGTGTACGATGTGATATAAAAGCGCAGACATCAATCATGAGAGTGGCCGGTCGCTGGCGGTTTGTCAGTGTCATCATCTCGTCAGGTAGTATTTGTACCACAACGACTTTATGTATGTGTTGACAGTCTTTACATGTGCCCTTTGTGTCACACAGCCTTAAAAGCATATTGCGTCTTACACACGTCTCTTCTCAACTGTGACTAAACTTGTTATTTTAGGTAAGTAGTAGTGGATAACTAAAATAGCAAAGATTAATTTATATATCTGATGACGATATTTCGCCTAACATAGCACAATCAGCCTAATAGTATTCGAACGAACGTGTCTTGCACCAACACGGGTAATATACTAACTACTCCAGTGTCTAAGCGCGCCCGTAAGCTGATCGTTCTTGTGTGGCCAGACCTTTAGGTACTTACTTGTAGTTTTAAGAAATGTAGCATATAAAATATTTTTCTTGAAATAGGTAAAAAAAAGTCTTGTCAATGTTATACACCTATTCCATATATGTTAGGTCAGTTCAAAACAAAATATAGCGAAAACCTACAGTGACGGTTATAAGGTCTACTTTTCAATAAAGATTTTTCCCGAGCGAGCGCTATTCCTTGTCATAAAATCTCAAATGGTCATTCTGAATAGACCACTAAGAAAACAATATATTGCAACTTTTATTTAAATCACAGCAAAAGAACACTTAGTGGAACGTCTGCGCATATCAGGGATATGCGTTTGATCTGATTGTCCATTCGTCGTGAGTGCACTGAGACGGCGCTTTCAACTCGATGAATAGCGTATAAACGGCGGCGCGATGCCAGTGTCATGGCTGAATCTCGCACAAGTGTTAATAAAGGGATATTGATTGATGTCCAGATTTCGCAATATTCTTTTTCTTGCATTAGTTACATTGTCTGCATTGCGCTTGCCTTTTGGATGGACAAAGGACTCGGCTAAAAAGTTAAGGGTTATTCATTGGTTACTCGACGATGCAGTGACAGTGATGTAGTGAGTTCAAGGATGAAGGAACTAGTCGGCAAAGATGGTAAGGTACATAGTTACTTTAATTCTGTTTTAAACATAGATGTACTTCCAAAGGTAAGCGTCCATTTCCCGTGCTATGCATTTTATTTATGTTGTTGGACGGCAAACGGCAAAGCAAGTTCATGGCCTACCTGATGTAAAGTAGTCACCGCCACCTCTCTACGTCTCCAATACCAGGGCCTAGCGACGAAGACGCTACGAAGAGTTCCAATGGGAACTTCTACTACTACTTCATTAACCTTGAATAACACATGTACAACAACAACCTTATCGTAAAAAGTAAAGTAAGTAAGTGTGGGTTTGGAAAAAGTAAATTCTTAATTCGTACATCTACGTCACAGTGACGTTTATTTTTCATTTGTCCCTTTTAAAACAGTATTTTCCTACAAGAATAATTTATTGCCCTTAATGTACGCTTTAACTTAATTTGGTTAAACTACAAGAGCACGTTAAAATGTTAATTAAAAATTTAAAAGTTGTTTCCGAGTGTAAGTAATAAATAAAGAGTGTGAATGTCTTTATCTCCCATTTTAGGGAGACAAATATATTGCCAGATCTTTATGCCAATCAAGTGTTTACTTTAAATGTTTCTGAAATAAAATAAGACCAGATTAATTTTAAAGAATATGGATTATCTATTTGATGTGTAACTGTTTTCGAGGTTTCCAACCAGGCACAAACAAGTAAGTTCTGTTTTTCCACCAAGTAAGTTATCAGACCTCACTAACATCGGTAAAAGGAAAATATCGCGAGGAAATCGTAACCAATAAACATAATTTTAAAATCACCAATGCGCTTCGAGTAAGCGTATCGATGCAACATCATAATGTCAGGATATTTTTTTGAGTTACTTTTCAATGGGAGTGTGTATGTCAATCTCTCACCAGTAAAGTTATTCCTTTGTTCATCGAACCAGCCACAGGATACTTTCGATTCGTATATCGAACAGTCATGTTATGCGATTTTCCTGTCGGCCAGACTATTGTGCTGGTAATTTTCTATAGGCTCATGATGTCACCTCTCAAAGTTGACTTCACTTGAATCGGAGTGACTTCAATGTTTATTTCAAAGTGTCAATTAAGGCATTTGTTCCAGGACGGTGTGAAATTGATAACGATAATATCAAATCTAGAATAAGATTTCGTAGAATCCACGTTTTCCCGGTGAAAAGTCAGAGAATCGATCAATATCGTCATAGTGTTTACATATAATTTTTATTTTCTGAAATTGGGATTAAGGAACGAAATCACATTGACGCTGTGCACATATCGTTGTCGTCAAATCGCATAATAGAAACGTGTGACTTTATGAAGTAGAACGCTTAAACTACGTCACCTAAAGTTAGCGAAAAAATAATGATATTGATGTTGTTTCTGAAGTCTTGTGATATCCGGTTGAAAATTCCTGGCATTGTGATCAATAATTATTTAAAGATGATAAATTGTTTTCGACATTTACTTAAAAATTGCATATTTTCATCATCGCTTCCTATGGTGACATAAGCTCGGTCTATGGTAACAAGAAAATTGTCCATTTCCCATTTCACTGAATATTCATTATGCGTTCTCACGGAAGTATCATTCAACTCAAGATAAGCATACGTATCATATTTCCGATTATATCACAGGTACTTGGTAGAGCTAGCATAAACAAATCAAAAAGAAAATTTGTCCCATAAATAACCTCTTACTTCTGAAAATTACAGCGAATGTTATAGATGTATTTACTTAGAAAGTGAAATGAAAAGCATCGCGAACCTTGTTGCTCACAATTTATCGGCTACTGGTTTAATTATAATCTATGTAGCTTATCGTGCCGCGGCTTTGCCCGAGATGTTATGATGTCCTGTTGGCTTCTTGACTTTCCCTACGTCGTACATGTGCAGTGTGCACTTATAGCTCTCTATATCTATCAGGGTTATAAGATCTTTTGTAGCACCAAATGTTATTTTTGTTTTTTGACCTAATATGAAAATACATATGAAAGAACCTAATAGAAACAAATGATCTTTTTATTAATATTTCAATGATCATCTATTCCGTGTCCAATAAAATGAACTTAAAGAAAAAACAGTGACTATAAGTAAAAAATGTACTACGGATCTTTGTTGCATTTCACGTGTTTGCAAACACGTGAAAATGTGAGTACTAAGTAAGTTATTTCAGCAATTTGGCAATGGCCACATAATAATAAACAGTATGGAGAAAATTCATGAATATAAATTTTCTTCCGTTTGTTTTGTTTTGCGTTCCCACTTATACGTCGTGGGATTGACTAATATATTAGGGAAAATATGAATATGTTGTTAAAAAAGGCAACGCATGTATACTTTGTACACGAATATAGATTTGGATGAATGGTTTGCTTTAAAACGTATGTGTTGGTTATATGTAGACCAATGCAATACGCGTAAATGACAAACAAATGGTCCAAAAGTAAATAGATAAAATAATTGTACAATCAAACATCCATTAAATTCCTTTATCTTATAGTAAATTCTACGGTGGTACTAGCAGCAACAACAGCTGTGATTTATATCTCTGCCCATCTTTAAACGACTCATTTCTCAATCTCCAGAAGAAAGCCTATCTTAGAACGGTAATTACTTTATGATTTAAGGCCCGTGGTCGCTTTGTGGACAGTGGGGAGGTACGTATTAACTATTTATTAATAACTCGGCTCCAAGCGATGTGTAATCATGGTATTATAATAATGGCGACCTGTCACAAGGAACCACCATCTTAGGACGAGTACGAATGACTCTGTGCAGCCAGCTGATCCAGTACTACTGATATGCTGATATTGTGTAATTTGTACAAATCTGATATAATATTAATGAATGTTTGTTCAGGAAATACGGTACAAGGACATATTGCGGTACAAGAAATTAAAAGATCAAGTCATGAAAGGTGGCAGAATTAATTTACAACACAGGCCAAGATAAATAAACGTTACTTAGCACATACTTTAGCTTAGCTGTTTTCCTTCTAGTTGTGTTTCAGCGACAGTAAATTGCTTAGCTTATAATTAGCACTGGCTAAGCAACGTATCACATCACGACTTAAGAATAAAACAAGAAATATCATCAATATTTAATAAATCTGAGGAAAACTCTTTTACACGCGGCGACGCCGACGGTACACGCGGAGAGTAAGCGGAGTCTCGATATTAATATCATACTGACATTTAGTAGGCTCCAACCTCCTTCAGCGAGCAAAATCATAATTAGTTTTTTGTGTCGTCTTGTGACATAATGCATTCCAGGGCCAGGACGTTGACATGGAACTCGGAAAGGTCAAGACACTGCAGGGCTGAGTTCGCATAATTGGTCAATACTTTCGTATTATTTTGCATTTAAATACAATTTAAATGGTGTGACGTCAGATATCCGAGTAATTATCGGCACGCGTATGTAACGTCATGCTTGGAATATGTTTTACGTAATTAAGGGTTACGTGCGTGCAACTGATATGAATTTATTAGCATTGTTTCTCGCTTGAATGGCTTTTGTCCAGTCTTGGGGGCTTAATACGCCGTAAAGGGACATTAAGTGCAGAGTTAATGTCTATGCAAGAAAATGCAATTAAGCTCTTAATTACGACTTTACTGTAATCCGCTCCTAGGGACGCCTTTATTAGTCTTAGTGGCGTAAAATTTGGGCTCACGATGCATTTAATATATGGAATTTACGTATCCAGGAGTTGGGCACACAAAGGCATACACAGTAGGTATATTTAATTGAGATCCGAGTTTTTTATTAAATGGAACTAAACAAGCAGTTAAACTGGATCTAGTTCTAGTCAGTTTTGTTCAGAGTAATGCGCGTAGGAACCATGAACTTGTCTCATAGAGAACAGTTGATATGGTGGAACGTTGACGTTCAAAGTGTAATTGTTCAATTGGCCGAGCTAATCGTAGGAAACAATTGCTATCACTTAGATATGCACATGGCAATGCACGGGAAACCTTATAAATATAACGCGAGTTGTTATTTATATAAACATTGGTCTAGTGTGTAGCTGTAGAGATTCTATGAATTTTATTATAATCATTCTACAATTACCTCTCTTAAGAATTGGGAATCTGCTGTGATTTAATGATAAAATGCGATTGGATAATAAAATCGTTTCAGTATAGGTTATCAGTGGTAGGAACATATAAAAATGTCCTAGAGCCTGATAAACTGTCATGATTATCCATTTTATTCGAATTATTTTTTACTTCGGGAAATTAATAACAATTCAGGTAAATAGGCGTGTACAACACATTTAAATAATTCTTATGTATATATTTATTGCAAAAATGTTTTTTGTGATGTGATGCAGAAGCATCACTGTGTTTTATTGTACCTATTTATCTCCGATCTAAAAGCTGATTTGTGTTCAAACCCCTTAATGTGTTGCTGTTGGTTAGAATAATTCCGCAATTATTTTCAGATATTCATTTAGGACCGAGTAAAATTTTTAAGATTGAACATAAAAATAATTTCCGGGTAAAGGTCATAGCTCATTAGAGCCACCCGGCACCCACTCCGAACCGACTCGCCTCCTGCGGCTAGTATTCTTCATATGGACTTGTATGGGCATGCGCTCACTATATCAACTCCGTAGCGTCACCGGATCGCCTCGGTTATAAGGCGAGTGGGTGCGGAGTGGGTGCCGGGTGGCTCTAATGAGCTATGACCTTTAACCTGAAAAAGAGTGATACATTTTGCGGAATTATGTACTGCAGTACAAGCGCTTTGAACAGACCGTCTATTAAAACTTTTTAAAAATAATAAATTTATTATTTTAGTTTTTTTTTATTATTTATTTCATATACTTACAAACATAATATAAATGCAATGCAGTGTTTCTAGCCACACAAGTCGTAGGTAAGTGTCAACAAAGGTAAACAGGTTACCGTAATGTTCGCCGCCCAGGTGACGCTCGCTCCTTGTCATTACTCCGTGTTGTTATTTCACTTCGACATTTACTGCTAAACGTGCCCACACAATTAGTATTATTTTCTTCAATGGTTATTAGTTATGCTTATTTGTTTGTTACGTAATTTCAGAGAAAATCTTTGTACTACAATCAACCTTGAAGAACGTGGGTAATAATTCATGATTGTTAATGCTTTTTGTTTGGAACTTAAAGGCGCAAAATGTTTATTATGTTGTGTCAAAAATTGCATTTTCTAGTAACTGATTGTGTCATCATCGTGTTTATATACTTATAATCTCTAGTTTTGGTAGATTTAGCCGTATTCGAACATATTTTAGAAAGAATAACAGTATGATAGGAGAAAGGACCCTGGCCTGGAGGAAAAAAAATGAAAAACAATGATATCAATATTGAAAATAAAGAAAAAACTCTACGAAGTTGTAATGTTACCATGTCTCACATATGGTTGTCAGATATGGTCACTGAGAAAAGAGGATGAAGGAAGAATAGCTATCTGTCAACGTAAAATGGAGAGAAGCATGCTTGGTTTAAGACTATCAGATAAGGTCAAAAACATTAACATCAGAAAGAAAACAAACATAATAGATGTAAAGAAAAGAACAAGATTACTCAAGTGGCATTGGCAGGACACTTTTGTAGAATGGAGAACAACCGATGGACAAAACGTTTAACAGAGTGGATACCAAGGGACGGGAAAAGAGAAAAGGGGAGACCAAGTAAAAGGTGGAGAGACGTCTTTAACCTGAGATGTGGACCCCTATGGATGCGTGAAGCGCTCGAGAGAAATCTATGGAAAGGTTTAGGAAAGGCCTACGCCGCAGAGGCGACTACTACTCAGGAAAATTTGTTAAGTTATAATACATTACAATCCAGATAAACTTATACGCGTACTATTTTTAGACTGGATAAACCTTATGCAATAAGTAACGCTAGAACTGTAGTAAGAAATATAGGCTATTTTTATTTTATTTTATTTTTAACAGTATGATAGCTTGGTAATCAGACGTCTGAGGGCTGTTTTTCTTGAGGTTTGTAATTTAGTACGGTGGCAATACGGGAACATATTAGTTTTTAAGTGTTTAATTAAGACTATCAGTACTACAACTAGTAAGTCATCGATGTTATAAGTATTTCTTATTACCCATGCTCCTACCCATTAATTAAGAGGCTCACCTTGTTTTCTTACAAGACGAGTAAAATGTAAAGAGTTTATCATAAAAGGTTATAAGATAATCATCTCGTGTTTTTCTTATCGTGTCATCAGCTTATAATTTGGCTTCACCGGCTTTTTATCAGATTCTTTGTCAATGATGTTCGCTGTCAACATAATAAGGTTCTTATAAAGATATAAAGGAGAATGTTCAAATCTAGCATCGCTTTAAAATAAGAGGGCATAGCCACAAAAATATACTCATAAATCATAACATAATATTTTACCTTTCCTAAAATAACTTCATGGAAATCTTTTTAGGGGTTAATATTTTATATTTAATTAGTTATTTATACGACTTTGTTGCATTCTTCCTTTAATGACGTACTTACGTGAAAGCAGTGTTGCCAATTTCATAAACCTTCCCATAATCAGTCTTAACTGATAGTATTACATATTTTATTTTTAAGAGCACACGTTGATGTCTCAAAAATAATTACGACTATACATTCATTTGCGTTACCAACAATTTATATTTAACTAACATTTCTAAAATAATGTTATTTTACTAACAAAAAGTATTTAGGTGTCTAAGGCCCGTATTAATAGATGTTACTCAAACCCGAGACGCTCTCAAGTCTCTTGCTGTCCTTGTCATTCTAAAGGGAAAAATAAGGACAGCAAGAGACTTGAGAGCGTCTCGGAGTTGAGTGACGTCTATTAATACGGGCCTAAGTTATCACTTATGGTTGATTTTTATCATCTGTGGGTAGCACTGCCACGGAAATTCAAATGTTAACAGTCAAAATTGACACTTTCAAGTAAAACAAAGCGACGAATATTTTTATTGAAAATTGAGTTTATTTTGCGTTATTAGATAACGAATCATTGCGGTTAGTCCGTGTACAGCAGACTCTTCCGATTTCTGCGCGATCAAGCAATCTTTTCAAAACTTTCGCTCGTCGACGTTTTTACGACTTCGGATCGTTTCTCTCTTTATGCAGTACCGACAATTTTGTTAAAATAAAAATAACACGCTGTGTGGACTGTGCCCCCCTTGTTCTGGACATCCTCTACCCCGTCGCCAACTGGGGGAAGCAACGGATGCAATGGTTACAATTCTACGATCCTGGATTAATCCGGCAACGGTTAGTATCTTATTATATTGTATTTACACGCTTTTTTGACGTTAGTGTAGTAGAAAATGAGCACATTATTGTTATATTATCAACAATATTATATGTTATTATGGATAATACCAAAGATGGTCCAAGTCAATAACACTATTTGTATTTTGTTGTACAGGTAACTGTAACAGCAGATAACGAAAAAAAACTATTTGAAAATCCTATTAGAATCATTTTCTGTTTCCACGCGGACGAATTTCCTATTAAACTAATGCTAAGATCAATCAATAATATGTAATAATATTTATTATATTTATTTTCAGATGTCAGAAGAACATCCTCTTCTCTCAGGAATGTTATATTATACTCGAATGAGAAGTGTAATGAGTGTCGAACGAGCTTATGGACATCAACATGTGTGCTTTGTCTGTAGATCTTCCACATTGAGAGCTAAAACATACAGAGTATTCTGAATAACCGACCAACTTTGAAAATTCAGTAGTGCTTGTAAATAATCTAAGTGAAATAAATGCCATTGACTTTTGAATATTTTTATTTCCACACATTAAAATAATAAATTAGTTTCAAATGGTTTTTACAAAAAGAACCCTTATAGTTTCGTCATGCCCGCCCGTCCTCGTCTTACCACCTTAAACCTTAACCTTTTGACGACCAAGCGATAGCCGGCTGTCGCCCTGCTATTGTCTTTATTGTGTCTCGAATCATGTAAACATCATTTTAAAAATAAATCATAATAATTAAAAAGGGGATAGAAAACCCCATTCTATGCGGGGCCGTTTATTTTCTACTCTTTATGCCTATGAGCCACTTAGATTTAGTATGACCTAATTACCATTTACTTGGGAACTTTCATTGGTTTGTTAAAAGTATTCTGTTTTGTTTTATGAGAATAGAAATCATAATATTGTTGTAATTAGTACTTTTTTTGGTAGAAGTTATGGTACATAACTAACCTCAAAACTTGCACATATAAATCAAAATTCAACAAAAAACCCTAAAAATAAGTAGATAATTTTTATTTCCTTGGAAAGTACGACCTCCCCCCTCTTTTATATCCAATTTACACTAAGTTTCCATTTTTTTTTATGCGCAACGGCGTCCTATACTATGATGGTCAATGTCCTTTTAAAGATGTGTTACTTTGAGTGGATTTTGAATTATAATGTTTTTATTTTTGCGATAAGATGATCAAGTCTTTTGAGTTTATCATCACTGTCTGTAGTGATCTCTAATTTTGGTAATTTTGGTCGTTGATGGATGAAGTGAGTATGAGGTGAGCTGTCACGCTTAAGCTCATATGACCCAAAATCGTTCATTGCCTTGATTAGCTCTACTTATTGTTTTAATAGTAATAAAAATATAGGAAAACAATTTAAAAAAGTCAATGAGACAATCCAAAATCATTTGAAAAAGCCCTCTGTTTTCGTTAAGGTAAAACCAGTTTCTAATATTTGCGATCCACTTAAGTGATTCGCTTATGTTATTTGCTACTTAAGCTCAGGTAATGTTTATTTAGTAACACAATCAATGGTTTTGCAAATATTTTTCGGTCCGAATTTTAGGTAGGAGGTGTTGAAGCAAAAGACCAGGTTACGAACGAGTCGGATGCATACGAAGGATTCCGCAGTACTATATTAAATATTTGTATCGTGCAATCATTTATTATTTGTAAAACATAGGTAACAAGAAAAATGGTGCCGATTCTCTTGTGCACAAACTAACGTAAATTTAAGTTAATTGCATCTTTCTCTTTCCATTTCCCAAAGAAAAGGACAGAAGATACATTTTAGTTTAATCCTGTCAAATTAGACAGCTCCTGATGACAATTGACGTATATTTAGACGCCATGTTTTTAAATTGCGTTTAAATTATCTATGGAGTGTCTAAATTTGACAGGACTTAACTAATATTTGATCTTCTGTCCCTTTCTTAATTAAACGGAAAGAGAAAGATGCATTTAACCTAAATTTACGTTAGTTTGTGCACAAGAGAATCGGCACCATTGTACAGATCTTATAGATAAAAACTGTGTGTTGTCTATAGTAAGACTTCACAAACACGTTTCTTGTGTGTTTCTACCACCTATTGCTTAGTACTTTATTAACTTCCACCTGCATCCACTCAGCAGATTATACATAAAAAAGCAAGAAACATGTTTCGATCCTAAACCTTTGCAATAATATTTTTGTAACATTATAAATTCGTGAATTATTTGTTGTTCTATACGCCACAGTCACAATCTGTCAAAATTTTATGTGTCTACATATTATTTTTCAAAAGAATCAGCCCTATTACAGATGGTCAGATAAGGAGGAACTTAAAGCAGAGTCTTATTAAAAGATCACTTTCAAATCAGATACGGAATCCTAAGAATTAACTGTACTTTTGTGTTTGCTTAAATAAAAATTATCATAATAAGTCGTCTTATTACTAAGAAGTCTTTGAGAGGCTAAAATGTACAGTGTGTAAGTGATCTTATGAGGAGAGAGTTCGTGTAACGACTCTATATTATAATAAATAGAGAAGCGTTATCTGTTTCAATTGTTAATAAGACCTCGATACACTGCCAGTGTCTTGTCTGAAGCTCTGTTTAGGATATAACAATTTCAACTTAGATTTATGATGAAGTAGCATCGTTAGGTACTTCAGAAGTATAACTACAGTCTCTTTGAGAACTAAAGAAAACCTGTGCTGATATTGGTTTTATATTTCACTTGAAGTAAAGCCAACTCGGACTTCCAATTTAGGCTGTAATTATTGAATCTGCTTTGAATCAACATGGTTATCATTTGCCTTATTTTTATTCACGACCGACTGAGACAACTGCCAATTCAAACTAAGACAGTATAAAGTAAACTTCACTTTAAAATACAATTATTACTCAACCATTTGAAGAAAGTCCAGGAACAATAAGAAACAGGATCCGTTCCTAAACAACGCTATCTATCGGCATTTAGGTCCGCAGTGACGCGCAGGCGCCGCTCCTCACCTCGGAAGGTCACAGTCTCCGATTTATGGAGCACGAAGTCTTTGTACCACACCGCCAACATTGCCAGCTCGCCACTCTTCACCAGCTAACGGGCCCTGTTCGCAACTAAAATACGAATGTACCCGGAACAACGAACGCATGGATACCCTCCCTATAGCTCACGATTATGATCTGTTAGCCAATATCTGAGTAATGGAAATTGGTATTCAATGCTAAATCGATTTTACGGTTCAGTATCGTTGGGCATTTACTTTTCAATAGCGGGTTCAATTGATGGGGAATGTAAGCTGTTAACATTAAAGTTAGATGTTCGATAAAAGCTATATTTTAGACTTTCGTTAAATCTTAGATCTGGACTATCGAGGGCGTTAAAATATGGATCACGTCGCTATCTTGTGTTCTGTCTTCAAAATCTGGCTATAGATCCTCTGAAAGTAAGAGATTAGTAGCGAATCTACACACAGTATATGGTTCAAATTACACAAGATACCGTCACCTTTACTCCATCTTCTCTTCCTATCTCCACAATGCATCCGAAAGTGTCGGTCGGTCTACTTGTGCTAACATTGCAAACGATCGTTCAAGTAAAACAGTTCTCGTGTACCGTATCGAAAGCACTCGTGATCTGACTTAAATGTTGAAATAAACCGATCGGAAATCGAACCTAAATACGAGGATATTTATTGGACCATGCCACTTTAGAGTTGCTGAAGGAAATTCTGCGGTATATAGAAATGTACTGCAAGTATTGCTTACTTTACGGCTGTTCTACTCGACTGCGACGGTGCCTTGGTCATGCTTTTAGCATAGAACATACTACAGTGTGTACTAAGTCATTCAATTTATATGAAAACGTGTTAACGTAGAAATTTTTGTGGGTTAGGTACCTACTTTAAAAATGTTGCACGCTCACTATTTTGTACATCTATGTCTTATCTTTCACCCTTAAGACCTGACCTGTTGTCTCTCTTTAGATTGCTTTTAGGTAAACGAGGTTTTCCAATTATGAAGTTATCAAGGAACAATTGTGCACTTCTTGCATGTAAGCTGTTTGTTGCCCTTTGCTACACACTTAGGAGTAGGAACGTTGATGTAACTTCTTAAACTAACATATAAAATCGGACCAAATCATAGCAATGCCCATATTTTGGTGTGGCTTTCAAAAATATTATCATTAGAGAATGAGATTTGGGTAAAACGGAAGTCGATTTTACACAAACGAATTCAAGTACTATGCAAATCAAAGGCTATTCTGAATAACAAAGCAAAACGAAATGAAAAAACATTTTTCGAAATGACATAGCAAAATTTAAGTAGATACATTATTGAACCGAGATCGTTGCGAATAAGCTATAATGGATGATGACTGGTCGTATCCGAGGTTTCAAGTGTCATATTACCAGCGCTAACTTTATTTCCCGTGACGGCCGATCTAGCCTTCAGATAGTCACGGTCGCAGGAAAATAAAATGCAAACGAATGAGATTATGTATGTTCTAGGTTCCGTACCAGTACTGGACAAGTTCTATTTGATAAACATTTCTGTGCAAGATTTTTATGCTCTTGATGCAAGAATGATAGTGTAGTCCTAAGTATCGCAAATAGAGCAAAAAAGAATATTTGTAATGCATTTTTCTGATAGAACATTGATCGTTACGTCCGCTTTTATGTATGGATAATTGAACCAAAATTACATTTTTGCAATGTCAAAGCGAGTTAGTTGTTTTACAACCCACTTTTGGAACGGGGTCCTAACGGGATAAGCACATAATAATATATAGGTTCAGTTTATTGATATCGAATGCATTTCAATAATCTATATTGGCATTCTTAATTAAGATGTGTCGATAACCAAACATGCTTAAAGAGAATTGTAATAGTATTCAGCTATTATTGGTATCGTAATGGAATATAATAAGCGCTGAGAGCGTGAAGATCTGACCAAAAGATTTCTCGAAAGCAATTTTAGTATTTTAGCGTAAGTTATGGGAGGGATCAGATAATTTCTCGGTTGCATTTCCCGGCGTGTCGATAGAGTTCGTGATTACACACCCCTCGCTCAGCCGACCAGGACGTGTATTGCACACTGTTTTTACGAAATAAATGTGTTAATAATTGTGATTTATGATTTCGGACTCAATAAATGTGTCGGGTTTACTCAAAAGGTTCTGCAATAGATCAAGAGGCATATTCTAGGGGTAGTAATAAGTATAAGATTGATTAAAAATAAATATATCTCCTAAATTTACATTGCCTGATGTCCTGTAGCTGTGCCAGAAGTATTTGATAACCAGACAATGAATAAAATAACCATATAAATTACGAGGTTTGCGTATTAACGTATCTAGTTAATGTTAATTTTATAAATATTTAATTTGCAAAAATAAATTCCAAGATGCACGTTTTTCTTAATTGACCATAACAAGTCTTGACAATCCAAGTCAAATGTTAGGTTCCGTTATACTTACGCGATTAAGATTTGAAGTTAATGTGTTTTTTGTATGTTAAGTACCACTAACGGGTTTTAACTGTCGCAGTTTGATAATTAAGTAGTGTCCAGTATATCTTGGTGTGCGACGAAATAGAGACTTACTGAATTTGATATTCTGTTGTATTTGGAACAAGCGCCATTATGAGAGGTCAAGATCTACTGGCTACGTGAAATGGTAGTAATTAGTTTAATAGATTCGCGAATGACGTTAAGACAGGGACTGTCACTTGCCGATTAGGGTTAAGGAGGTAATTTGCGGTCATATTTTATTGGCTACTTAAGCAATCAATTAGTAGTTTATAAGATTTAGGACATCTTACAGCTATGAGGAAGTAGAGGGTCTAAGTAGTGGGCTATTTGCGGTTATTTCTTGACCTTTGAACTATTAAAAGAGAATGACATTGCGTTAAATGATATTATTGTGTTGTATCGAATTAGAATCAGTTCTGAAATCTGGATTCAAAGTGTCAATCTAGAATCTTCGACCGGAATTTAAATCTTAAATGAACTTTTTATAATTCATATCATCAACTACATTGGCACTTAACAATAATCGTTAGTCAAATAAAAACATCGTGGACAGTATATAAAAACATTTTACAACTTCTCACAAATCCGTTAATCTGCAAACAGTTGTCACGTGTCACATCAACGTAATGTTTATAAACGTTTCTTTTTGTACAATGAAATAAAAAAATAATCCTTATACTTTATTATCTCTTAAATTAAGAGTAAGTACTTAATCCTAGTAACGCGTACTCGTTTCACGACCACAAGTTATTTCCATCTCAAAAGCAATAATTAAAAAGGTTTACAACGAAATCAGAGATGCTCTGAAGTCTGAAGCTGTGTTATATTTATGCCCCCAGAACCTGATACAGTAAATAAATATTTCAGTAACTCGAATTGCATTCTAAGAAGTGATCTGAGCTCGTTCGATATCGTAGCATGAGTTACCGTGGCGTCAGCTACTAACGTGTATCTTTGTTTATTTCTTTGTGTTCCTCCCCGTGCACTCGCGTATTGAGTAACGAGAAATAATCGCATGACTAATTGAAATCATACACAGTAATTCGTCATGTTATCCACGCGGTTCTTTTTCTTGAACTTGCATACACAATGATTATGATAAAATGTATGGATATGCTCCAACCGCTCAATATAAGTACTGTGTGCCAAACAAATTGGTTCATATTTGTCATGTTTATTTGATTTTTAATGCCGCTTGTGTTTGTGAATGCTTCATGAATGTAAACAAATTATAGCGGTAAGACAGCTTGGATTTGTATTTACTTTACGTGTTATTGATTGATCGCAGCTCTTAATTGGAAGGCTATCGCCCTTTATTCTTGGAGTTCCAGCTGCGCATGCTTCTTATCTTTAGGTGACGTAGTTACAAGTCTTTATTGTCAACATTCATACACGCATATAAGCATACATTTGTAGTATCTACTGCAACGTACAGACTAGAAGCACACATATAAAATAAAATAGATTCTATTTGAATCTATTTTATTTGACTGTAAGTAAGCTAATACTATATTTTTGTATGCCAACAGGCAGAATGTACTGGGACTATATTTGAAACCAACACCCTTATTTTTGTACCTGCATTCTATACAAATAAAGATATTATTATTATTATTAATCGATTTCTGAAAATAAACTTTGTTTTAGTATCTATGTACGCATATAAAAACATGTTATCATAGTCAGGTCTTATACGGGTAGAGCAGAATAATGTCGCCTCAAAGATATGGGTTCTTTCGCAGCCATAAGAGAAAATAAAATTACAATAAAACTATTAGACGGTGTGGCTTTCTCTAAGAATTTGTCTCCAAGTCTTACGAGTGTACTTCCATTTGAGGTAACATCGGCTAACGCGATATGACGCAGTGGTGCGAAGCTCGCCAGAGGGCGTGTTTGTCGATAGGGCCCCTGCGCCGGCGCCGCCGTATTTATGGCGTTGCCTTGCTCACGCGCACCATGTTATGTTGCTGATAAACGCTATCTAAAAGTAAAAAGAGAAACAGGTGCGTGGATTTTCAAAATGCTTTCAAATATAACATAAATGGAAAGTGTAAAGGTTTCTACTATCAGTTATTAAATATCTAACTAATGCTGCACATAGACTTTCACTAAAGGCTGTTATTATAACAGAATAATGGTAGATTGGTGCTGAAGACAAGCTTTCAGGCTTACTTACTGCTATGTTTATTTATAGGGTTAAAGGTAAGAGGAGAAATCAACTTTCTCAAAGGAAATAAAAGCAAGAATTATGTTGCAATACTGAAACATTGACAATAAAAAATTATCGACCTTTTGAAACGGTACGGGGCGATAAAACAATAAGCAATCGATGCTTTTCGTTATGTACATATTTTAAGGTCTGTTCACACGGGTAGCTTATGTTTAAAAGAATTATAGTAGAAAAGACGGTAGTCTATACACCTTTATTAAAACTAATCATGTTCTTGTGATTTTATACTTTATTACAGATTATGAAAATAATGAATATACTTAGTTATTACTTTTAGACTAAGAATATAATCAAATATTATATCTTAAACACCTCATTTAATTCACATTTACAAATATTATAATAGTCACATCTACATTTTGGCAATCCTCCAAAGTGTTTAAAATTTTGCAGAAATTGTAAAATATTCTCAGAATGTACGAAGGAATATATAGCGTTATTACTTAACTTGCTCCACATAGTTTACATATTACTGGGTTAATTTTACTGTCAACTAGCAGCCATTCTCAAATCTTTATTGTACATAAAAAAATATGATACGTTAAATTGGAAAATTCAATCAATTCATGTAGAGCTTGTCATGTAGGTCGATTTTAAAAACGGTACTTATTACCGTTTTTCATTTTCATTTCTATTGAGCTTTATATGATAGTTACATGAGATCAATCACACCATTTACAGAAGCCCAACATATTTTTGAATGATGTTCATTTTATTATTATTTTTAATTCACATGAAATAAAAATAATCGCCTCCATGGTGGAAATGCGAAAATTGTGATGGGAAAGTGTCAAGATTCGAAACTTTTGAACGGTCAGGGTTGCAGATCATGGCTTTTTTAAACTCATTATGTAAAAAAATTGCTATCTAAAATTGAATGAATCTGTAGGTATACGTTTATTAAAAATACAGATTCCAACTGATAAATAATTAAAAATTATCTCTTAACACAGACATTGTTTCTTCAGACATCTTAAAGAAATAAACAAGGTAAAAAACAGCAGTGCTAAAATAAATTGAGTATATAAATCCCTTAGCACGTGTAGTGACGTTATCTCACGGGTTCATCAGAGCGAGTGCGTGCAGAGTGTATCGTTTGTTTGGACATGTAAGGTGTCCGGGTACCTCGGCCGGGACATCCGGCACTTCGCGTGACATCCTCGCATTATTTCGCAAATCTCACCAGACTTGTAGGTCTTCTTGTTACTGGAGTGTGTGCTGGAATGCCGGGACACCATGTGCGAGTATTTATAGGCATGGACATTAAGAAAATGAATTTAAAATTAAACTAGCAGGAAGCTAGGGTTATACTAGTTCGTACGCAGATTTCTAATCATTCTTAGAACGAACGCTGTTTGGTGTTTCATCTTCATTAGTCATTTCCATACTGAAAATCATTAAGCAAAAAAATGCTTAAAGCTGGGAATTTTCCCCGCAAAAATGGAAATGCACAATGCAATGTCTGACTGTACGAACAAATAATTTCAATGACAAGACGTGGAGTACCAACTGTTCCTATTCCGTGCATCCTTAAATCCGCACATGGTAAACTTGCGCAAACGCGGAGACAATGTCAATATTTCTTTAAAAATTACGCTGTTGGCTCGGTTTTCCCGTTATTAGAGCTTCAAAATGTGAAATACAATGACGCATTTGTTCAAATTTTCCGGGTGCCTACGGAATGTTGGCTTATTTTTCTTAGTTATAAAGTTTTCCTTGGCTAAGTTCGAAAGTTTAAACAGGAGACTTGTAGATCATTCATTTATTAGACCATGTCAAAATTCTACGCCTTATCCATCTAATAGTGGTTATTTAAATTATTCATAGACTTTTCATCTGTTTACGATTAAGAGAGGGAAATGTAAATCAATCAATAGTTACTCACCATTTTTTTATATTTTTAAATAGCACACGTTTGCGTAATTGACGTACCTTTGTAGCTACCCGTACCTGCTTAGTACTGAAATCAAAAAATACATACGTCAATCATGAATAATAAAAATATTATTATTTTTGCACGGATTGGAATGATTTTTTTTGATTCACGTTAAATTTTACTTATCAGTAGAGGTTTTTAAATGTCTTAGATTATTTAGAATGACTGGTTTTCGATACTGGTTGCATGCATTTGTTTGTAGAGAATAAAACAAAGCTTTTTGCCTAACTTTAACCTTGTGCAATTCGTTACAAAGGCTGCAAAAATATAGTTGCCAGTTAAACAGGTTTGTTTGCGCTATTCATCAAAGCATTCAAATATTGACATAGTTATTACCTAAAACAAGAAAATGTTTATTTAGCCCAAACTTGCAATTTTGAAAAAAATAACTAGATTGCCAATATCCCTCTGCATTAAGTCAAGTCAAGTGTTACATATTTATTGACATTTTAAGTGAATTCTTTTACATAAAATGTAAACTGTATTTAAAGATTTGAGCTTACATTTGCCATTAACTTGTATAAAGAGTAAAAATAATTAAGGGCCGCTACTTTAATCACACGGCTGAACTGCGAAATCGGTAAGAATAATTTTCTTTTTGGAGTTCCTTGCATGTGTCGACTTAACACCAGCAAAAGTAACACTTTCATTTGGCTTCGAAAATAATTATCTACTCCACAATTTCACTGAGTAAGCTGTCTAAATGGTTTAATATGAAAGGTAACACAATTCGAAAATTAATGGAAAAAGTCTGCGGAACCATCAATTATTCAGGATGTTTGTTCTTAACGGGTAAATTGCATAATTCGGTCCATGTGGCTGATGGCCTGATGGAGATAAATGCATGCGCGATGACCCGTCCAAAAAACTTGACAGACAGTAGAAATTAGGCCAAGTCTGTCAAAAAAACTACCCACTTTATAAAATGGAAGCTTTAGTTCGAAGATAATTAATGTAAATATAAAAGGCTAGTTTTTAAGATTGGAAAAAATCTTACGTATTAATATAGTTTTAAACAATTTCTTTAGCTCAAGATTTGGTTTATGTTTTAGTGACCAAATTAGACCATCAATAAAACCATAAATGTATAAATCCGCAGTGCTATACGACGAGGTGTTTAAATGAAACCTTTAGTAATCAATTAATATAAAATGTTTTGCAGTGTATGTAGCATGTAGCACCGGTGTGCGGCCGCGTTAAGGACACATTTTTGTTGTAGATACATTTTGTAGTAAACAATTGTAGGGAGGTAAATGTCCATTGCGTGAAGCATGTGGCTCTGATGTTCCACCTACCTAAGCTTGCTCCTAAAAGAAAGCGCTCCTTTTAAATATTGTACATATTGACGTATTGACGGGCCAGTTGGTCTAGTGGTTAGTGACCCTGACTGCTAAGCCGGAGGTCGTGGGTTCGATTCCCACCCAGGACAATTTTTGTGTGATGAGCATGATAGTTTGTTCTGTGTCTGGGTGTAATTTATCTATAATATGTATGTATTTATAAAGTATATAAGTATGTACATCAGTGGTCTGATTACCATAACACAAGCTCTGCTTAGCTTGGGATCAGATGACCGTGTGTGAGTTGTCCTAAGATATTTATTTATTTATTTATTTATATATAAGCAGACGAAGTCACGAACAAAAGCTAATACTTTTTTTTTTCTTGGTGATTGGGAAATCATCCATTGACTGCTCCCGTCCTGGGTGCGGCGAGAGGGCGTGTCAGACTCTTACTGACTAAAACCCACTCATGTTCCTTCAATTGCCCTTTATGTTCCAGGGTCACGGTAACTATTATAAACATTCCGCAACCCCGGCAGGCGTTGGCCCTGTTGGGCCCCTTCCTGTGCTGACTTCTTCTCTTTGAGGCGCGCGTGAAACACTAACGCGCCGTCGACGCGGTCCTGGTCCTAGCCGGGCGGCAAGCTACCCATCGCTCGCCATCCGCAGAACCGCGCCTACGGTGGCCGGTAGTCGTCTTGCGACTCTCGACGTCTTCGCCTGGGTCTTAGTCCGGGGCGAGAGACACGTCGTTGCCTATCGCGCGCCGCCGCTTCCTTCACCAGCATAACTGCTTCGCAGAAGGAGGCGACGGCCTCTATTCCGTCTCGCCCCGCAGCATGGCCTGAACCAGCGCCGGGCGCGAGAGGTAACCGCCGCCGATCGCCTCTACGAGGACACGTCGATGGTGCGCCCATGCGCGGCACACCTCCACCGTGTGCTCGACCGTGTCCTCCAGGCGACCGTTGCTGCAGTGGTGACACCCAGGCGTCGCTTCCGCCCGAATCCGACACAGGAACCTCCCGAACTGACCATGTCCGGCGAGGACCTGTGTCAAGCGAAATGTGAGAGCGCCGTGGCGCCTCTCCAGCCACTCCTCAAAGAGGGATCTTACCGCCGCTATTACGGCGTGCCCAGCCCTAGGTTGCGACAGTCGCTGTCTCCACTCTGCCATGAGATCTCGGAGCCGGAGCTCCGTGAGCCGCGCCGCGATAACCCGCGGCAGCGGGACTTCGCCCCGGCGTTGCACTTCTACGCGCCACTCGTACGTGTGTCCAAGGACTGTTGCCTCCAGATCCCACGGCGGAGTGCCGGCAAGGAGGCACGCCGCCTCGCAGGAGACTGTGCGGTATCCCCGCACCATGCGAATCGCCATGACCCTCTGGGACGCCCTCAGAAGCCGGGCCGGAGCCGTGGCTAGGTTGGGCGCCCACACCGGAGCCCCGTAGAGGGCCATAGACTGCACGATCCCCGCGTAGAGCCTCCGGCAGGAGGCGTTTGGGCCACCGAGATTGGGCAACAAAAGCTAATACTTCCTATTCATACTTTGTATTGCATCTTGTCTTAATAACTGTAAGTTTTAATGAAAATTATTGTACCATAAACATCTGAATCCAATAAAATGTAAAACTGATAACTATTTTCCATTAATGTATTCATGAGACTTAATAAGCGCCGATTTTATTATGATACGAATTTCTACAGGTATGTCCACATTCCTCAATAATGTGAAATTTCTTTGCGTTACATAACTGTTACCTATACTGAATGCATAATTAAAATTACTTAATTACCATACTACGGCGTGAATCTATAACTTGGCGATCTTTATAACTTACGGATAAAGAAACCTTTCGTAGCACAGCGCGTAGCGTACTTGTAGAACTAGTAGCGTTTGAAAGTTTGTAATAGCTTAATTTTTTTGGTGGTGTCGTGAAAATGTGCCATGGCTACGAAGAAGAGAGGAAGAGAAAGATCTCCCACCTGCATGAAAAAATACAGAGGGACCAAATTAGGCCCTTAGGAAACTTAAGCGCAGGTGCGTAATAATTTAATAGCGATGGATGGTTGAATAAGCCAACCATGAGTAACGGGATAATGCGAAACCAAAGAGTTATTACTGCGTCAATAAAACGCTACTATAACAATTATTGGGTGATCAACAAACTGAGAATAATTAATAAGCATGCTGACGTTTCGCGGCAAACTGACCTAATTTTAAATCCTACCATAGCAAGCGGCTTCGACGCTTAAAAGAAAATAAATTAAAATTTAAGTGAAGACACGGACTCAATAAAAACTTGTTCTTGTAGAAATTAGTTTCAGATTTGGTCCTTTTTAGGGTTCCGTACCTCAAAAGGTAAAAACGGAACCCTTATAGGATCACTTTGTTGTCCGTCTGTCCGTCCGTCCGGCTGTCAAGACCCTTTTTCTCAGAAACGCGTCGAGATATCAAGCTGTAATTAATATCACATACTCGGGTCTGCTATCTCTTAAAGCAGTGAAAAAATCAAGTTTTTAAATCAATGCAATAAAAAGATACGGCGGTTTATATTGCAAATTTGGACATTTGCAAGGAAATCAAAACCTATAGGGTACTTCCCATTGACCTAGAATCATGAAATTTGGCAAAAAGCAAGGTCATGTAGCACAAGTAAAGGGAAAACTCCGAAAACCGTAAATTTGTAGTTAGTTCACACCAGGCGTCCGTCTGTCCGTCTGTCTGTCAAGAACCTTTTTCTCATAAACGCGTCGAGATATCAAGCTGAAATTAATATCACATACTTAGGTCTGCTATCTCTCACAGCAGTGAAAAAATCAAGTTTCTAAATCAATGCAATAAAAAAATACGGCGGTTTATATTGCATATTTAGATATTTTCAAGAGAATCAAAACTCAAAACCTATAGGGTACTTCCCATTGACCTAGAATCATGAAATTTGGCAAAAGGCAAGGTCATGTAGCACAAGTAAAGGGAAAACTCCGAAAACCGTAAATTTGTAGTTAGTTGACATCAGGCGTCCGTCTGTCCGTCTGTATGTCAAGAACCTTTTTCTCAGAAACGCGTCGAGATATCAAGCTGAAATTAATATCACATACTCAGGTCTGCTATCTCTCAAAGCAGGGGAAAAATATAGTTTCTAAATCAACGCAATAAAAAGATACGGCGGTTTATATTGCATATTCAGATATTTTCAAGAGAATCAAAACTCAAAACCTATAGGGTACTTCCCATTGACCTAGAATCATGAAATTTGGCAAGAAGCAAGGTCATGTAGCACAAGTAAAGGGAAAACTCCGAAAACGGTAAATTTGTAGTTAGTTGACATCAGGCGTCCGTCTGTCCGTCTGTCTGTCAAGAACCTTTTTCTCAGAAACGCGTCGCGATATCAAGCTGATATTAATATCACATACTCAGGTCTGCTATCTCTCAAAGCAGGGGAAAAATCAAGTTTCTAAATCAACGCAATAAAAAGATACGGCGGTTTATATTGCATATTTAGACATTTTCAAGGGAATCAAAACTCAAAACCTATAGGGTACTTCCCATTGACCTAGAATTGTGAAATTTGGCAAGAAGCAAGGTCATGTAGCACAAGTAAAAGGAAATCTCTGAAAACCGTAAATTTGTAGTTATTTCACTAAAAAACAAATTAACGGAACCCTCGTTGCGCGAGTAGAACTCGCACTTGACCGGTTTTTTATTTTGCGCCGCGATTAAGATCGGGTGGCTACCGAATAAAATCCCCGTTGGTCGAGTAACATTATCCACCGCGGGGACTCTTCAGAGACCCGTCAGGATGGATGAACAATCGTATTGTTAGTGTAGAAGGAGCGTCGTGTATTGACAAAAGATGGAATATAGCTGTGACATGGAATATAGCTGTGACTTGCGACGTCCGTCGTCTGCTTGAAAGTCAAAGAATAGATAGGTATATACTATAAAACACAGACAAACTAGGTAACATGATAATTATGAAAAAAAAGGTATTTGAGATTTAAAAAGATATTTTACAAACAGAAAAGCTAATAAACTTACCCTTTACCTGTCTAACGAAAATACAGAAACCAGTTCTAGCAACAGTATTATTTATTAGCTTGACTTAAAGCTAATAAATAATATGTTGCTAGAACACAAATATAAGTATAATTTAAATTAGTTTTTAGAAAGAATTAAAAAATAAAACATTTAAATAAGTTAATTCTAATACAAATAAAAACGACGAATAGATTGCCAAAAAGTTATTTTTACATTTATTATTATCTATACTTACTTATGGTAATATTCTATAAATAAATATTCTGTAATGGCTGAATCACGTTTTTGACCGACAAACATGCTGTACTGCATGTATAATACAGCATTTAACAGCAGTTATGTTGTGTATTACCTACTTCTAGGTACTTAAATAACCGAGGCAATTCCAATAATTGTTTTGAGTAATATTACTTAACATACATAACGGTTTCGAGAATTACATAATTTCCTTCGTAAAGAATGTTTACTTTGAAGAATGAGCTCTTCTCTGAAATCTGTTTGCTTTGGTTATACGATATCCATTATTTTTGTGAAGGGAACAAATATGATCCTTGCTATTAAAAATGCTCTTAAGCCCATGGGATTCTTAGAACACGTCGATTCCCAGAATGACAACTTGTTGATTGAGTACTGCTACTATATTTATTTACTAGCTGTGCCCGTTTGGTTTGCTCGCGTGGTCCACTTAGTGCGGTGGGAAGCTAACGGGAATGAGATTTAAATAATACAACATACATCATTACCATGGATAGGTCTAGGTAGATGGAGTTTTCCTTCTTATTTTTTTGACGTGACAACGTCTTAAATTAGGTTGCGGCTGGGAGTCACTTATGAAAAAGTGTAACGCTCGGTAACGTTACGATGAGTCACCGAACGAGAGAGAGGCCCGCCGAATGCCTTGCGTCTCTCTCCCACTCAACTATGATCGGTAAAAGACGTTGTCACGTAAAATCTTCGCCCGTAAAACCGACTTTACAGGCAACCATTTTTTCATAATTGTATTTAATCCTTATCGATTATAATTTGTACATCCTGATTGTTTATTTCTTATTAAATATTTTTCTTATCATTCATATCATCGTAGAAAATAATGAAATAAAATATTTTTCCTTTTGGAGCGGTTATTTCTGAAATTATTGACATTATCAAAAAATGATTTTAGTAAACCCCTATTCATTTTTAAATACCTATCCAACAATATATCACACGTCAGGGTTGAAATAAAAAAAAAACCACTTCCCTATTTACAAATAGAGGGGCTACCCTAATAAAACGTTTTTTTCCAATTTTTGAAGTGAAAACTTCTTTAGCGGCGTTGAGCACTTTTTCTGTAATGGGTATAAAATCTTAAACTCGCGTCAGGACACGTGACCCTGATCGAAAAAGCGTAGGACGGATAACAATTGAACGCGCGATAAAAATCTCACACACACTGATACAAGGTACAATTTTCCCGAGTTCAAAGTTTAGAGTATTTTAACCCGTGGAGTAATAGTGTTGGAAAATCTTGGCGAAACAGCTTAATATAAGCTTGCTGTAGATAGAGAGAGAGAGATATAGTGGTCCTGCTAATGGCTTGGGGCAGGCGAGCCAAAGGCACACTCGTAAATAAATGAGCGAATGTGTTTTTGAAGTGAAAACTTCTTTAGCGGCGTTGAGCACTTTTTCTGTAATGGGTATAAAATCTTAAACTCGCGTCAGGACACGTGACCTGATCGAAAAAGCGTAGGACGGATGGATAGTAGGCAGCTATAATCAAGTTTTCACTTCTGCCGGCACTCCCGGAGTGCAACCCGTCTTTTTTATTATTTTACCACTTTGTCGGCATGATTGATATACATATTGGTACCAAATTTCAGCTTTCTAGTGCTAACGGTCACAGAGATTAAGCGAGGACGGACGGACAGGCAGACAGACATGGCGAAACTATAAGGGTTCCTAGTTGACTACGGAACCCTAAAAAGTATCCAGGATTTATACATGATTATAGTAATGACCTGAAATGAAACCACCTTCTCCGATTTCCTCCATAGCAAATAATGTTATATAGTTAATTAGCATAGAGTGACCAGACAAGAAATTAAAAACGAAACAATCTAGTAGAAAAACTACTACTTTCGATTTTTACTGGTCTTCATGATGTTTCGACATACATTACTTCGTTCTGATTATATTTTTTATTTTATACATTAATATTTGTATGGGACAGTGTTATTTACTAAATTGGCAACATTTCAATATGCGACACGCGAAACCGCATCTCCGTGCCACTTTTCGTGCTCCATATTATATTGACACATACTGTAGCCTTTTCCTACGAAGAAAATTTGATATTATCTTTAGAAGTATATTATAATTTATGTTGTTTTTTTTTTAATATTGGGTCTTAGATATTTTTGTTGATACATAGAAGTCGCATTGTCCCCAACGAAATAATATTTTAAAGCTGAACAATTTGCTTGGTTGGAGGCACAAACCTTAGGAACCGCAGGTTTGATGATTTCAATAATATTTTACATTGCCGATTTAACGAGGAATGCTCTACAACGTTCCTTCCTATAAGAGCCTTGCCTTCCTATAATGTGTATTCCCGTTCTCCAGAACCAGGACAGGAACTTACAAAATTTTCTTCCTGTTAAACCCATAATGTTTATCAGGTATTACGATAAAAATGTGGGCGATGAATAATCAGTTATCTAATACAACTTTGATAAATTTTATTAACGCTTTGTGGGTCAAATTGATAACCTGCATACTAATAATAATATTTTGAATGGTAATAAACACTGTGACGTATGGTTTCTACGTCAAAATGGGAGTGAACTGCGTAGTCTTCGATTTGCGTCAGCTGTTCGCTATTACTCTTCAATTCCTTACATCTGCAGTGTAAAAGTCTCTTACTTTGTATTGCATTGTAAACATATTAGAGCATTTTAGATAGACCCCTTATTGATGATCCTATAAATGTTGTGCCCGTTCGTTGAGCTCTTTAACATAGAGTTGTTGAGAGTGAGCGGAGTCCTGAATCATTAGTTTTGATTCCAGAAGCTTCTTGCAAAATATTTTTATCACTTCATGTTTATTAAAGAAGTTGTCTGCCTTTCTCAGTCATTTATTATTTCAGAATGTTCTTCGGGTATAAACTCATTACACACACATGCCACTATTCGTCAGGGCTATTATAAGGCTCAAAGGCTCTAACCGCAAAGAAGTCTTACAATCTCCACATGCATCGTCTGCCTCGTATCTCAGTTTACATTTTTATTTTGACGCCTCTAAACTTACTGCGCGTCTACTATGTTGTAGCAGCCAGTATTCAAGTTTGGTTTTAAATTCCTTTGCGATTTTTCTAGCGTACCTGCGATGTTTTCTACTCCTGGCTTGGCTACACAAAGGATTATAAATCTAAATGTGAAACAAGGTGCTTCATGTACTCATTTTTAGATAGGTTCGTAAGGTTCGCCTACGAAACGAAACAGCCGTATATCAACAGCCGGGGCTTTGTTTTAGTAAAATCCACAAAACATGTCCTCTGTGCCATTTTTAAAAGCTTTATCATTGTCAATGTTTTTCTTTAATGTAAAAATCAAAGTAATGTACAATTCAAGTCAAGTATTTGTTTTAGACTCAAACGCAAATATTTTCCGCTCAGTCAATAACTTCAAACCAGAATCCGTCTTTGTCTACTTCATATTCACCGTATCTTTCTGTTCTCATCTATCTTTTTATGTTTTCATAGCTATTCAGTCAAGCGACGACAGCCAGTCTATTTCTCTAACTACCAACACACGACATTAGGGGCACGCTAACAAAGAGCTTGTTAAAATTCTTCTATATGAAACCGTTAGGGCGCCCTATTAAAACAAAACAAAACTGTTGAATGCAAGGAACAGTAAAATCTCCACATCGAAACTATTTTGCAACAAAAACGGACCGAATTTTATTCAGAGATTGGCAGGAATATTGTAAAATAATTTCAAGGTGCATTTAGAGATAAGAATTTGGCTGTTAGTCAATTACGTTTAAGGTATGCATATGAATATTTGTGTCATTATGTACAGTTTGTATGAGAAGTGATTTGGGGTTATTAAATCGTGGATTGCTTTGCGTTTGTCTAAGGGTCGCTATTTATCAAATTGTTTTATTTTCTTGAATCTTGGAACTTTAATTTGAGACGCATCTTTGACGATTTGATCAATTTTTGTTAGTAAATTAATAGGTATATGTATATTCTAAACTATTTAGCTTACTTATATGTACTCTACATATTATAATTTTTGTTAGTCGAATTAATATTTAGCTTACTTAATTGTGAGTCTGTGACATACTCTGTAAAAACAATCGTATTTGATATTGTCTTGAATGGCATCAAGAATTTCTTTGACTTTTATTTGGCTCTATTTCAGGCTTATTTTTATTATTACAAAGTTATTCTCAGGCATTCATCGCTTTTTCCCATTTCAAAAGTGTTATTTGAATGTTGAATAAAAGTAAAATCTCAACTGAATGCTTGAAAGCTTGAAGGTTAATGTAAAGCAATTTACTCTGTAGCTACCGGAGTTCTCGTTTTATGTATCACTTTAGTAGTGGACTGTACATTATATCATATCACATGTCGACGCGTATTGGCTGTTGGCATACATTCCACGGATTAAGCGCACAGTCTGCTCTCCTAACCGTAATATTTGCTGATAGTACCGCGACAACACCCTGCATTTCTTTATGTCCAACAAATTGGCGACTTCTAGATTACTGTTCATTTCTGTCAAACATTTCACTTAAGTCCATTAAACGCTTGTCAAAGTTTTTTGTACGTACCTCAACATTATTATTGGATCTTGTGATGGAAATAGAACGCAAAAAATGTTTTACGGACAATCATCATTAGCCCCAATTACTCTTATAGTTGCTAACGTATGGTAACTTTCGATCTTGAAAGTAAAACACGCTCCTTCGTGAATTTTACACACCAAATTTATACCTGCTACAGTCAGACATCAATGATCAAACATAATTGCTTGGTCTACATCTCTATCAACATTCATGATTCATCTTAACAATAGAAAAATATGCAAATTCATTTCACATTGATTATTAAAAATTAATTGCTGTTTTTGTCTTTTCAGTCTTCATATTGACCTTTTGGGTTCGCCGTAGTCTACATCGATGAAGTTATTAGACCAGGAAGGTTTTTTCAATATTTTTCCAATCGATGCACCAACTGAACTGCAACGAAAAAAAACAGCCAAAGACAAATGAGTTTGTATTCAGACGTCTCTCATTCCTCACTGTAGTAATAGACGTGCCTGAATGCGCCTTGCGCCAATTTCGTTTGACGGCAGTCGCTCGCAAGCAGGTGCGTTGTGCGCGCGTGCGTCCGCCATCTTTGAATAACAGCTGATATTGCCGCCAACGCGATCTTGTTTCGAACATTTTGTACAAACGAATACGATTTGCAACTAGCAAATTTTAAATGCACAAACATTTGAATTAGTGCAGTGACTTAATAAACGGACTAATGAAGATGACAGTTAATCGAATAAGAGTTGTGGTGCTGGGGAGCGCGCGCTGCGGCAAGTCTGGTAAGAATTAATTCAGGAACACATTAAAATTGTTATTAGCAGGTGATTTATGCCCTTGGAATGCCTATTTTGTCCGACAAAAGGATATTTGAAACTTTGGTTAAATTCGGCTTTAACAACCTGTCGATAATTATGGCTTTTTTCCCATTTTATTCGAGCGCCGAAATCAATTATGTCTAATCGCACGAGGAAAGCTTTTATTTTATTTTGAATGCCCTGAGGTAGTTATTAGGATTATTAAATTAATTACGGGCCAAGCTGTAGATTAGTAATAAACAGATGTTACTGGTTGCCTTCTATTTTGCCGACTGGTTTAGTTGTGATCTTCCTTAATTGGTTTAGGATTATATTATATTACGACACCAATTAGAATAGGTGAAATTGATATTATGTAAGTTTTATTAGGAAATATTTTACATTGATGATCTTGTGATCAAATTGTGTTTTTTTAATATATTAGGGTATTTGAAGTGATCTCAAATACCTATTATATTTAAACTTTCTACCGTTAACCATAGCGACAAAAAGGACACTTAGGTATTTTAAATTGACATACAGATGCAACTTTGCTAGATCCCTAACACTTTCAGCTTTGCATGTTAAGAGTACCGTTTATCGCTCATTATGTTTAGCCGGCTTCTTTAACTGCCAAAGTTTAAAACCCTTTACTTCCAATGATTTATGTGCAGTTGAATTATTGAAATATAGTAGCATAGCCTATAATTGTTGTAACATTACAAAATATCGTAGGTATTTCTACTTCTCTGACACACGTACACGTTTCCGACTGAAACATAGTCACCCCTATTACACTTGTTGCTTTTGAAACCCGTATGACTCTATGTATGAGGAATGTTATTTACGCATATTTACAGGTACCTATCTTATCAGGTAAAATTTCGCAGAAGTACCGTGTAATCCATAAATTACGGAAGTACATTAAGCTGTACGCAATAATAATACAGCAATGCGTACTACCTACTGATTTTTAGAGAGCATCCTTGTCTCTGCAACATTATCATTGTGTACTTGTATGAGTTCCATGGAATCGGCCACTAGGCTGTTGACATAGTAGGCGCACCGGTTATCAACACCGTGATATGCGACGACTGATAAGTGACATTTACTGGCTGTTGCACCTGAAATGCTGTTAACAAAGAAAGTTGCTGCATTGTTATTGTACGTAATTTTGTATGAGTAATATTGATAACTCCATTTCTAAGTAAAACCAATGCGTATTGCATGATTTTTGATACAGAATTATTCTTTTTAAAAGGCAGGCGCTTTAGGGATTAATCATAATCATTCATTTATTGCATTTCATGTTGTTTACAGGTTGTTACATTAACTACAACACATGTAGTAGTAAATATTTAGATCCGGTTGACCCACTTCCGATTTTTATAAACTGTTGCCGAGTTGAGAACTTGAGACAGCGGAATATGGGCAATGCTAGTTCGTACGGTAGACATACTTATACGGAATACGTCTATGGAAAAATATGTCTACTGCTGCTTTATAAGCAGCTTCTATGACTGACAACAGATAGAAATCAATGCGTATGGCCTTCTTGGAGTGGTGAGGATAATCTTACAGCTAGAATACGGCTTCATGACCGTGAAGTAGGTATTCATCCTTGATATTGATCAGGGTTCTGCTTAGCTCATAAAGGTAACGAGTTATATAAAACGGTGTTACATACACAGGTTGACGATCTTTTCAAGTTTGTTAAACTCTGCAATGTCAATGGCATAGTCTAGACTGCAGGCGAACAACTGTTTATTTCAGATGTGTTTGCTATGGAAGCCAATTCCTGTAATTATATACGTTCAGAATCTAGGTGCAATCAAATCTAGACGGAGACTAAAGCTTGTCAAAAATAATTTCGAGGTAATTTTGACAGATCAGCTTTGAATTTTAGACGTTATTAAATACGGGAATTGTCCCCTCAGAGTAGAAGCTTCTAGATTTACATAAATATTTTTTTGCAAGTTTGTTGTCCTACTTAGTAGCGATGGAAAGTTCACTAAGGTATAACTGGCGGTGGTTCGACTTCTATACTAATGTCGGTATATGATACGCGGGCTGCAGAGTATTAAGTTTAATGAATGGTCCCTCACTTTTGAGAATATCATATTAAAAATAAAAGATGTTAAAAGTGAAGATTTTAAACAAGACAAATATTTGTTGACACAATGGCCCAAAAGTTAGCGAGAAGTAGATGGCGAAATATTTACAAGTATGATATGTGGAGAAGACCAATGTGTGTAAGCCTTTATTGCTATTGCTCCAGTAAAACTGATCATGTGACCAAACCCTTAAACGTGTTCAACGCCGGATGTTTAAGCCTCGGGTTATGAAATCGCAAGGATGCAATTAGCTATGATTGCTCGTTATTTCTGCGCCCATTAACCTTGTTAACTCTATTTCGTGGGATGATTGATCGCAGAAATGATTGTTGTGATGTTTTTTTCAATTGCCATTTCATCGTTGTGAGTGATTTACTTGTTCTTAACGTGACTCACACATGAGCGTGAACAATTGGCCGTATTACTGCATTACTGATTTGAACTTCGGTTGATTGTTGGGTACCTAACAATCAGATAGTAATGTTATAAGCTAGGTATTTAGTTTAAAATATTTAGTCATTTATTAATGGTGTCTTGACAGTAATTTTGATAAATATGACCCCAGCGGTCGGTATGTCGGTATCGAGGACCCTACAGATTGATGAACAAGAACGGAAGCTGGTCGCGTTGTATTTTGACTACGCAATATGGGAGAGGCCTAAATCCAGCCAACGACTGCAATAGGTTTAGTTTATTAATTGAAACAATTAATAACAGTAAGCACCTGGCTGCAGTCTTACCAACCAGACGGGCTCAAATGGCTCAATATTTACTTTTAGAATTACTTGTGGATAATATTAGAATTATTCCGCAAACATGTTACTCTATACAAAGGTATTTGGTGCGAATTGCCAAACAATTTTCGTAGATTTTTTGAATTTTAGCCAATTTATGTCTGTCTGGCGACCTGAAGTTTGATTAAAATTGACACAACATGCGAAAACACCTAAGTTCTCGTTTATTTTCATCACCATAGCAATGATAGTGGAAGATTGACATGTTTGTTTTTGAGTAAGAATGAAAAATGTCTTGCACTATGTCATGTTTTTCTTCACCTTAAGAAGGACAAAACATTGATCAAAAATAATAGAATAGCTCATCGTGGTCAATGATCTTTTTATTGTTACTTTATCCCACGCATTTTTAAGCTGTGGTGCAAGAAAAAGTAAGACGTTGTTTCGTTATTAAATTCCTACGGTAAGTTTATGGATATTATTTAAGCTGTAAACAAAAACCTGTAGCTACTGTGTAATAAACGATAAATAGTGTAGTGTAAATAAAGTGTACTCTTTGGAACACGTTCGTAACCGTGTAGTGTGTACACGTGACTCTATATAAAAGTATTTGTTATGTTATAAACACGTTTTGTTCTATTTCCTAATTAAAAAAAAGAGAATACTATGAAGGGTGATGCGATACTTCGAAAAAATGTAACATGGTAAGTAGTATAATAGAGGATCTACTTACATACATAGAGTCAAAAAAATACAGAGCCGTAAGATGAAAATCCATGTCAATATTGTGAAAGCGAAAGTGTGTTTGTTTGTCAAGACTTTTACGCTTTACGAATTTTAGTTAATTTTGTTGACATGATTGGTATAGAGGTAGATTGAACTTTTGAAAACAAAACAAGTATTTTTTAAACTATTATTTCCGACAGTAACGTGGAATCTAGTTGAGACGTGAGTGAGAGACGAGAGAGAAGTGAATGACTGAAAACTAGTCAGAAAAATACGAATTCTGCCAATGCCTCTGACGCTGAAATTCGCCCAAAAATCAATACATTTTATTAGGAAGGTCCTATAACTATGAAAAATCTGTTGTGATAATGATAATTAGCTGTCTGACCTCTGCAAGTCAAGAGATACGAGTCAGGGTTGAAAAGATGATTCGTCATGCCTGTTTTATTTTTGATTTGGTTTCTATTAATAACAAAGTTATTTTCTTATTTATAGAATAGTACGAGGATAGTACATTGACTCAGTATTAAAAAATAGGTAGGTAGTTTGGTATGTGTAACGAAATATTTTATGTCGCACATGAGTAGCACAATTATAGAGCTTGAAGCGTGGGTTCCCTGTGGTTTGGTTCAGGCTTAGCTTCCAAAACACGTTAGTCAGAGGAACGAAACAGTTCTACGACTAAATGTTCGGCGGGAAAGTATAGCTAGTTTTCGTCATCGAAATGATATCTTTGAGTGTTCTGAACGCAAATAGAACCACTAAAATTCCCGGCGATTGTCGCCAAAAGACGCGGATTTTACGCGCAAAAACTGAGATGAAACAGATAAGGAACGACTTGTAGTACGGCGTAACTCATAGCCGCGGAGTTATTAAAAATGTTTAATCGTAAGAAGTTGTGTAAGCTTTCGCAGAAGTTTATGACTCCTAAAATAGAGGCCAAATATAAGCAATTTGTTATTTCGATCTTCTTAAGGCGGCGTAAGATGGAGTACTAATTTGTTTGCCTTATTCGTTCGGAGTAGTTTGTTATTGGTTTGATTTAGAAAGATTTTCCTGTCTGCTACATTGAGTTAGAATTTAGCAGACCTTCACATCTCTGTATTATGGCGTTTATTCTTGGTATTTTTCTCGTAAAGTTTATTAATAGTTGGTGTTTTCCGCTTATCTGAAGTGAGAAAGAAAATTACTTCCATTAACAGGTTGCCAATAATATTCAAATAAGAGCTGAGAGATTACAACATTGTGGAAGATTATGAAATCATTAGATAATTTTATTTAAAAAAAACACATAACTCACGTCTACACCTCTAGTTTATAAACGACGTGATGAATATAGATATCTTATAAAAATAGAATTACAAGTTTGCGTCGGAAGATTCGTCACGTCTCTGTATCTTTGTTCGAGACGAGACGAGACTAAACTGGGAGGAGGGGGGGGGGACGTTTATACTCGTAAATATCCAGCGTGGATGATCAACACCTACAAACAAACAAGAACTTATAATAGTTATAACTGTTATAAGTAAATGCACATATATACTCTTTATACATAGGTACTTCCTTCGATAATAAAACATGTCTATACTATGTTCGAGAAAAAACTAAATTCTTCAAATATTTTTACCAACACAATTAGCTTTCGATGAGTTTTGGCAACATTAGCTGTAATAAAATTCCGCGTCCATTAAATTAAACTTGATAAATTATTCGAATGTGCTAGAAAGAAACATCACATTTTATAGTGAGACAGTAAAAATCACTTTGTGTAACACACTTAATTAGTTAAAATAAAATGAAGCGTCATTAAAATAAAGTACCTAAGTTTAAATAAATGATTCAAATGAACTAGTTTAAATTAATTGATTTCGAAGGTGAAACTGATAAATGTAGACAGTTATTGTTATTGGTCATTGCTAAGTAATTAGTGGTTTTTTATAAGAACTCAGGTGTGCCACCGAAATATGCGTTTCTATCTTGGTTTGTTACTAATCTAGTAATAGTACCTAGTTGGGTCTTGAAAGAAAATTGATGAAAAAGGGTTGCATTCGGTGGAGATAAGAATGTTGAGGTTGAGATGGGTGTATGGATAAAGTCTTACTCCAATCCATACTAATATTATAAATGGGAAAGTGTGTCTGTTTGTCTGTCTGTCTGTATGTTTGTGTTTCTTTCACGGCAAAACGGAGCGACGAATTGACGTGATTTTTTAAGTGGAGATAGTTGAAGGGATGGAGAGAAACATAGGCTACTTTTTGTCTCTTTCTAACGCGAGTGAAGCCGCGGGCAAAAGCTAGTATTAAGATAATTTGTTCCTTACTCTCTTTGCATGACGTGAAAATAAAACAAATTACCTATAAGTTTGAAAAACACCGTCTTCGAACTCCATGCTTCTAATGAAGAGATTAATAAATTGTCCAGATGTTTTACTAAAATAAACAGTATTACGTTCTGAAACTCTTCATGATAACCTCAATAAGTAACCACACCCACCGCATGTTTCGGGATTTCAATGAACATCTGCATTTTCATCAACTGATGAAGGTTTGAATCAGTGTGAATAAAGTGAATCATTTGGTTAAACTGGTAAAATATGTGGATGATAGTCGAAATTTGATTTATCAACGGGAAAAGAGTGTATGAAACTGTGGATATCGAGCCAAAAAATTACTCTATTAAATTAAAATTGAAAAAATATATGATTTGTTATAAGATTTAATTTGGGGTCGCGGCAGGCCACGAAGAATATGACGGTCGCACTGGACCGTTACTTAAAGAATTAAAAAAAAGCCCGGAATCATAAAAGGTGGAAGACGCCCGTCTTGAAGTGAGAGGAGCGCCCTTGCCCAGGAGTAGGACAGAAAAGGCTAACAAAAAATATAAGTATCATTAGAAAACTCAATAACAAACGTGTTATTACATTAAACAAATAACACTATTACAATACCTAAGCGTAATAGTTACACAACAGAATTTCTATACCTTACACTTTTTATTTCAAGATTATATCGAGGTTTATTCAATTGAGGCACGTGTTAGTACAGAGACAGTCTTAGATACTTCAAACAAATTGACTACCACACAAACTCCAGCGCAATGACAGATAAATCATGCACAGAACATTAATGAGTCATTCAACATTCAAACGTCACTAATCGCCAATTAATAACTGTTAGGAAGCGATCAAATGCTACCATTTGATAAAGTATTATGTAGACGTGTTGGCTGCAATAGAAAGTATAAACAATAACTTAGCGAAAGCTAACACGAGTGAAATTGATTTATAGCGTAGTCGTCGGATGTCGTTTTTGGGAAACACTCCAATATATTAACATAACAATTATAGAAAGATTAGGTAAGAACTGCTAACGGATGCCGCCCATTGAGCAATGTTACGATCATTTGAATCTATTTTCGGTTTTATAACCTGAACGATTTTTGATATTCGATTTTTTTAAGATTTTATCGATAAATTCAATTGAAGTGTTTAGAAGTGTTAAGTTTGTTTGAACCAGAAATAGGTAGGTGCAATGTTTGCATAGTCTGAGTAGAATCTGTAATTTATACCCGGATTTTGTCTAGTAGTGTTTTGTTTTGTTTTGATTAGAAAAAATAGTTCAACACGTGCCGAAAAGCGTTAGCTTCAGCAATAAGCTTTAATTAGATCAATATTTAGACATTTTTAGTTTTTGTTAGCGTGAAGCTTATTTATCAATGCATTTTTATTTTGATTACCTAGTTTACATTGGTCAAAATATTATCATCACACATAACGATAGACCTACATACTTATGTGTTAATCTTTTCTTATCTCTCTTATTTAGACTTCTCAATTCTTACTTTTCGCAATACATACACGTCTGAACTACAAACATACATAGGTACATTTTAATCACTTATGCAAATTGAAATCACTAATCGTAATACCTGAAGCATGTATTGACACATTCGCGCGACAGCGGTCACGTTTCTTTTATTTGGTAACTCAACAACTATATCAGAGGTGATATGATTAATTATTAATTATTGTGATACCGAGTATTATATAAAGGATAATATATTTTTCGATATCTCAGGTTACTCGGCTATTTCTTTTACTGAGTTAAAATCAACAAGGAATATGCAATGTTTACAATCTGATTTCAAAGTTTCAATTGGATTAGCACACCTTGTGAGCAATGCATTTGAAGATTTTATTGAAGCGATATTTTAAGAACTCAATGTTTTGAGATTACCTGGATATTCCAATTTATATAGAAGTTGTTTGTTGTTGGTGTTTAGAATTTTTACATAACAGATTTGACACGGGATAAATTAAGAAATATTTTCATGACAAAGACTCAAAATGATTGTATGTTATACAGTCAAAAAAATTCAACAATTCGATTCTTCAATGATTTTTTGGGAAATTGATTAATGATTGGGAAACCTTCGAAAGTACAAAAGACTTAATTGACGATGTAAAATTACTTTACTACTTTTCTCAGGCCTGTATTTACAAGGTTTTAACGAGCCGCTTCTATGAACTGCCGGAACAAAAGCCAAACGCTTACTTGCCTATTACTACATATTACCGATTTCATACCACTTATTTGGAATCCAAGTATCCCAACTGGAAAAATACTCTCCCATGGGTTTCAAGTCATCAGCGTATCTCTTGAGCAAGAATTAGTGAAGCACGCATTACGCAACGAAAAGCAACGGACAATCAATCTTAAGTGGCTACATCTTGATTATGTGATTAAGTTAACTTTACTCTTAAGCTCTCCAAGTCACTTGCGTACCAAGTGGCTTACCGGCAACAGCGTAGTAATTACAAGTATTTTTGTAATTATAATTGATGTTTACACAGTTTAAACAGCGTTGGGAATCGCGTGATGCAACTTTAGTAATGACCACGTTGATGATGGATAGATGGTGTTTAAGATCTTGATTGGTTTACAATAAGTTGTGAATACCTTTTAGGAAATTGTAGTATTTTAATTTCTCAGGCTAATGAAATTGCTTAGTCATTTTCAGTTTTACGCAACACAGATAAGAAAAAATTAAACTGGAGCTGTCTTCAAGTCAGACTTTTCAAATCCTAAGACATGAGAATGTTGGCTGCCCACCCACAGTTTGCGTCAATTTCATAACAGAGTCGACCCTGTAAGACGCCCACAGCGTTATCGATCCACAAACAATACGGAAAAGAAGAAAACGACTACAATGGAAATATTATGACACACGTTCAAAACAAATCTCAGATAGCTGCGATATGGGTTGCCACGTGTATGTACCATCTGTACAACAGTTACTTATAACTATTGGCATAAAGGCGTCGAGTGCCAAGAATTCACCATTACAACTATTAAGTACCTACCTATCTGGTTACTGAAGGAGAATATTATAATATTAACTCAGCTCATAACTAAACGATAGTGTCTTGACCCTGATACAAGTATTCATGAGATAATAATATTGACTAGCTTCAGCTTCAGTCACCGAATTTGTTTACATAGAATTCAAATGAATACTAACATAAATTCGAAAGTAGGTAACTTGAATTGATTTTTATGAAACTTGGCACGGAGTAAAATTACAGAAGCCTAAATTGGCAATTAGAATTAGGTTCCAAATAAGGGACCAATCGGATTCAAAGAAAATATAACCCTTTATGAAATCAAGTTTTTCATTAGCGAGTGATTTCAGGGATGCATCTTAATAACAAAGACATAACTTATTACTGAAAAATAACTGAACAAGCGTAAAGCTATGTTTGTTTCTTTACTGAATGCAAAGAGGTTAACCTGCATTACAATAAGCAGCAACTAATATCTAGCAGGTGGTGTGCCCACGAGCTCAATATATTAACTGGACATTATCGTTTCTCATGAAACAAATTACGAACCTCTCAGCTCCGAAATGAATGTCAAAGTTAGTCATCGCGAAGTGCATATCATATGCAACATTACAGATGACATAAAACTCTTATTGCGTTTCGGGATCATAGATCGAGAGCGAGTAAATGTCAACTGCAGCAGTATTAATAGCGGCGCGAGCGCGGCTCAACCGCATGCCGGTGCGCAGTGAGTCACCCGGTCAGACGTCTGCCGGGACACCCGCCGCACGCACCACGCACACTCACTCCAATACTAAGTAGCTACATTCAGAAAATCCACTAAAATCCACATAGAAACGTTATTAAAAATAGTCTGAACTGCTTCGCAAAATCTGAACCCATTCCAAACCATTGAGTCACAAGTGTCATAAATTACTATCTTCAGTGTGTGTCCTTAACCTGGTTTCTCTATCTCGCTCTGATTAGAACCTAAGTTGATATTTAATCGAGTGAAAAGAAAGGAAGAAGGGTATTTGTCGCTGTAAATTATTTTGGTGTTTGGCAATTTGAAGACATATTTTATTTTAAAGATGCATAATAAAAATGTGTGTTTTTATAAACGGTGTGGTATCAAACTATAAACCTTCTGTCTCCTCTGTTTCATGTTCCACTCACGATACGACATAATTATACACTGCCGACCGAATATTCGATCGCTCAGTCAGCGTTCCAAATAGAATTCGCACAGTTAGAAATGTATTTATAGCAAAGAAAGAAATATCTGATGTTCGTGGGTTCTGATGCGTGCATTGTTTTCATTTTAAGCTTTTAGCGTTTACTGACTTGATATAATAAACGTTGCAGTTTTTGTGTTTAAAACCAGCTTTGTGTATTTTTTCACGCGAACATAACGTTAAGCTTTCATCAGGTTAAATGGGGTTTTATTTAGCGTTGTAAACTTTGGTTCAAAATGATCGGCAAAAACTCCTAGCTTCATTATTTTCACTGAACATTGACTTTTAGGTTTTTCGTTGCTGAGTTTAAAAAACCTGAATTTACAGTACCTACCCAAAAATGTTCTAATAAATATTGGTTTTACTTTTACTGTTGTGGTTTCTCACTTTTCTATATGTTCATTGAATCATGATCGATCTCTGCACACATGTTTCGAACTTTTCAATTTGTTTAACTGTCAATATCTGTTTGTCGATAATTTGCTACAGCACGCCACCTTAGACCTTTGTTTGAACTGAATTATGAGGTCAAGCTTTTCTAGACTTCCAGGTCAAGTAAGCTCATCAGTGTCGCCTGTCAAAAATAACTGCGGTGAAATTGTAATTAGCATGTCGATACAACAAATTAAGATTACAAGAGAAAGCTTTGCATCTTCATAACTAAGTGCAAATAAAAGTTAATTGGTGTGTTTTGATGTTATAGTCCTCAATAAAGTTGTAGATACAGTAGTGCATATGGGTCGAAGTAAAGACGAGCACCTTAATAAAGTGGCGTTTAAGGAAATAAACTGAACGTAAAAATGTAAATGAAACTCCGTGCTGTCCAATTACTGTAGCGTGGCGAGCAGGCCGGGATCGCGGCGGTGATCACCTCACCGATGCTCTTAATTAACATTTAGCGCTACCGTATTCGCTCAGCAGACGTCGCTTAAATCCCACGTTTCCCCGGGTCCCGTTATGGGTCTCGTTACCGCACTCCACTTTATTCTGGAAATGAATATAAAAGTTAAAAACGTGCAAGAGCCGTGAGCGCTTCACGGTCAAGATCTTAATAAGCCTCGCCATGTATGCGAGGTTCCAATTTCAAACCAGTAGTTGGTGCATCGCTCACTGCATTGTACTCGTAGTAAGAAATCGAATACCTATTTCGGACATATTTGTGCATTGCGAATTGAAGACCGCTCTGTCTGGTTACAAATTTAACCTAGATTTATGGTATGAGGCGCTATCTGTGCAGAGTAATGTGGCTGCGGATCACCTTGAACTGCCTAGCTATCAGTGTTAAAGTGAAAGTACTCGTTAGTATAATTGGTAAGACTCAAGCTGCATGTTTATTTTGTACGAAATTGATAAGGGTTTTCAGATTCTGCAATACTTGTCTGAGTATACGGTTTACAGTAAGAGGGCCAGTTTTGTTAATGAAGTTATGGAGCTGTCTTTATCTACAATCTGTTAGTAATAAAAGCTTGAGTCGTTTTGGGGTGTTGTGTTTTCAAAGCTGTTAAAACAAAAATGGTGTTTTACAGTTTGATGTGTAAACTTCCGATTCATTTATTTATTGACATGGTAAGTAAAAAATACAACAATGTTGGTTGTATTATGTAGTGACGGCTAACAGCTAATAAGACGAGCAAAATATTTATAAGTACTAAATCAATAAAGGATGCTCAACCAGGAGAGTGCACATAAAAGGAAAGTTCGACAACCTCGATAGATAGCCGTGAAATCGCAATTAACATACATCGATTGTTTTGAGCTGGTTCATTGAATCTGAGTACACATCACTACGCCCAGCGCTTCTGACCCGACAGGCTTGACAGAACACAAACCTATAATACATATCTACGTATTTAATGACATTATAAACCACATGTGAAGCAGAAGTCCAATCATAAATCTGTTGAATTGATGTTTATAGTTTTCCCCATAACTCCTAACATTCGATAAAGAAGCAAATCTCAATAAACCGCGAGGTTGATGAGATGTGACACTATATAATCCATTTTACGGTTTATGATCTGTATTGGGGCGATGTCTTGGAACTGATTCTAATCACAGACACATGATCGATCTGCTGGTTGTTGTCGGCCTGTTTATTGATAGATAAATTCAGGTCTAAACGGGCCATTAATTAAACGTAGCGAACAGTTTATATCAGTCTTCATGAGTATCTTAATAATGGAAGTATCTATAGTTCTAGGTTGTAAACATTTGTTCGACCTATTGCTGGTCTTCGATAAGATTTCTATAATGTAAACAGAGTGAGTCAACTAGGGAAATAAATGGGTTCGTTGTAGTTTTTGTGGGTGGAACAGCAGTTTCATAGTTGTTATGTGCAATTAGGATTTACGGCATGACTAGGTGTGTTGTTCTTCGACTATAATAGTGTGCCGGTTAGCCTAGTCTGCATATAGCTCCGCGTTCCTCCCGCGTCAATAGAGCATGAGGAAGTGAAGTAACTGCTAAAGTTAATTGTGTTTTGTTGGGAGTGCGAATGTGTGCCGAAACCAACTTATCTTTCTTTATTCGTAAAATTTTCAGTATCTACATGAGCTTCACAACCTATGTTGGCTATCATTTTTTAGAGTGACCTTTTTGGGCGACCTTTATCAAGCTTATCATTTTCGGGGTGACTTATTATTATTGTAAAGAAATTTCTATAAAAACATTTTAGGTAAAACCAAGTTTCTTTATTTTTTTTACCTTTGGCCATATATTTTATTATTCAGGTTTTCTTAATTAGCACACTGAAATGAGTCTAACGTGAGCTTATCCAGAATAAACAATGCACGACTAGACTTAGTCGTAAAATCTGCATGTTTAGTCGTTGCCAATTTTCTAGACCAGCAATTTTTTTTAGACCAGCAATTTTTTTTAGACCAGCAATTTAAAGAAAAACATAGTAATACGAATAAAATATCTATGGGCCTGATTGTACTAGAATTTAAATTGTATGCTGTATAATAAGAGATATACTCACGTAACAATATACGTTAGTACGTGTTTGAATTAGTTTTGAGTTACAAGTAAGTTTATCATGTTTCATTGTGACAACTGCTCCGACCGATACGCATTTACACAACTCATAGAAGTGTCTACTGTGTAGTAGAGCAAGACTTGGCCAGGTTAATAAATTAATTCTAACCGAGGCTTAACGTAAAATATTAGAATTTTGAAAGTTCGCTGTTCTACTCGTAAGTTGAGCGAAAAAAATACGATGCTTCAGATGCCTGAAGAGAATTTTTTAGTTGTTCTGCTGAGTCCTTTTTTTGTGTATATAGCAAAGAAACATATTAATAAACAAAAAAATACGACTTTTTGAGATATCTTATATGAGTTAGTTAATTAATTTAATTCTAACCATAATGATAGGAATAACTATCGGAATCCATATTCAATCTAATCAATAATAATTAATAATCAAATTGTTTTCTACTTTAAATTCTTTTTTAAATTATTAGGACTACATTTTTCTCTTATATTAATTTCACTATTCACGTCAATTCTGACTATTTTGTATTGAGGGTATACAGTGTAGCAAGAAGATATTCTTTATTATATAATAAATTGAACGTTTCTAAATAACAGGAGAAGCAATTAAGAGTCTAAACGTTATCATTACCCACCCATAAACCCATGATTATATTGATATAAATAAGAATACCAATAAAACACTGATTGTTAATAGAAGCCGGGTCCGTATCTCGTCTTTAGTGTTAATTGATGAGGTAGTTGACCAATAACTTTAGTATACCTTTAGCCCTTTGTCTACTTTCCCTCTAATTGAGCCTTGTAGTTATAAATTCATTGAGGGGCACAAATTTTGTAACACCTTACCGAGTGCCTGCTAATTGCTGCTTTCTCTGTTACCAACTTGTATTTCAATTAATCTATGTGTTTTATCTTGTTAGATAAAGTTTTAACTAAAAGTGTAATCAAATACACGTTTTTTAGAATATCGATAACGCGTGAAACGTTGTGCAATTGTTTAAATTTGTTTGTTTTTGTTTCAGCCGTGGTGGTTCGTTATTTAACGAAACGGTACATCGGGGAGTACAGCTCCACTGGCGGTGAGTATATTTAGCAATACTTGTCTTGCAATACTATGTGAATGAGGTTTGTTTATATAAAATCGACGCTGGAACTGATGAAACATTTATTGCAATTTCCTCGGGATTTTCTTAATTCATGAATCGGATTGCGTTGTTGTTTATGGCGCGCACGTTTTACTGCACCTCAACAGTTACCCTGGTAAATTTCAGTAAAACGTGTTTGTAAAAGCTTACGTAGTTTTTTTACGATATTCAAAAGAGACCGGTATAAACAAAATTTTTACCAGATAAACACCCCTATTGTGTATTAAGGTCAATATAACAGTAATAAAAGTTATTTTCACTGGCACTCCTCCTAGTTCTGATCACCTAGTTGATATGTGAAGAGTGTCAGTGTTGTACGCAAGACAGAAATACCAATGAACATGAGCCCTTACAGAGGGCACTCACAAATGCCACGCATTGAGTGCCAATGGACGGTTTATTTGCGATATTGGCAAGATGCAGCGCCGGAGTGCCAAGGCTGAACGACGCCGGCGCCGGTCTACACAGGCCGTCGACCTTTGGAGCATATTACATTATTTTGACAAAAAAAACAAAAGATTTTTGCGTCTGATGATGTGTCATGTTCTGGAGAAATTCGTTTTTCCCAATTCTAATCTCTTTTATTGCGTCCTCACATGCACATTATCTATTAGTTATCGACACCTCAATCTGCGTTCTCGAAATCCCAATCAAGATATATTGCATATTTTTTGTACCTATATCAGTGACACTTAATAAGTCATTTGGCGTATCGGGCCAGTGCGTTATTGGCTGTAACCTAGATCTGAGTGACTGATAGCATCTTTCAGAAAGTCAATACATTACGAGGTCGATATTGAGAACGGGTCGGGTGACTGGAGTGTTGATTTTCGTTGTGCAAAGTCAAATAAAGATTTTGTTTCAGATTTCCTGTATCAACATCGGGTGGCTTTCGATGGCGCCACGTCTGAAGTGGAAGTGTTAGATACGTGTGGTTGCGCCGTAAGTGGTTTATCTTTACTGATATCATCGGTAATAGAATACGCACCTCGGGTACCTACGCTATTTATATCAATTCTTTCTATATTTCACATTTTATAATCGGTTGACAAACACTTAACGTAGGAAATAATAACTCGATAATATGTTTCTGAGAAGGCGTCCGTGACTCAATTGATAACGAAATTGCATTAGTCACTGGACTTTTTGTCAAAATAAGGTAAAAGTTTGACAGATATATTGAAAGATATTGGATTTATTTACACAAATATATTAAGTATTTGTTTTTTGTCCAGAAACGTGGATGTCTAGCAGAACATCTGCGTTGGGGTGATGCGTTCGCGGTGGTATACTCTGTGTGCGACCGGCGGTCTTTCATGGCGGCTGCCGAACTGCTGGCGTTGCTGGAGAGGACCAGGCTGCCGGGCTGCACCGCCGTCACCCTTCTCGGCAACAAACGAGACCTGGAACATGCAAGGTTTGCATAACTCGCCCTTTTCACCAATAGCTTATGGATTCAGGCTGTCAGCTACTTTATCAGTAGGTCAATTCACCGGAAAGGTTAAGAAGAGGCCACATAAATTACAAGAGCATACTTTTAAATCCTTACGTGTATTATGTAAATTAATAAGTACTTGACATTTTATGATTATTTTGTTAAAATTGATGGTAATAATAGTACTTTGAAGTTAAGGGCCGTCAGAATAAGGGATTATATATTTGTGTAATAGGGTTGTGAAGGCTGAAGAGGGTCAAGAGTTGTCGTTGCGGTTCGGCTGTCAGTTCTACGAGGTGTCGGCGGCGGAGTCGTGCGCGGGCGCCGCGCTCGCGTTCCACGCGCTGCTGCGGGAGGCGCGCGCGCTCGCGCTCCTGTTGCCCGCGCCCAGGCGCAAGCTCGCTGCCTATTCCGTCTCTAAGGTAATTTTAGCTGGTACAGTTATAAATATACATTATTGTTTAGGAGCGTCGCGTGATTTGAGAATAAAAAAATATTATTAGGCACAGAAAACTACCTTTTCCTATTGCTGAAAGAAGTTTTGTAATTCAATAGAATGCTTAGAGAAAACCTCGTACAAACATGTGTTAACAAAAAATTGTAATTCGACCCTAAAACTGAACATTTGTCACACAGGTAATCGGAAGTATCCTCGGTTTGAGCAACAAAAGCGTGAGGAAGAAACGACCGTCACTCAGCATATGATCTGCATGTCCCAACACTACCGGATCTTGTTTACTCCGTGACAGGAGTTTTGTTTTTATTTCTGTAGCACTACAGAATGCTTTTGTTATCTCTGTCGATACGAATCGAAGAGATTTGTCTGCCGGGCCTGCGACGGAGCTAAGGTGGATTTACGATGGCTGGAAAGATGAGAATACATAAAGATGGATACTAGGATTGATACGTGGAAATACGGCCCTTCTGTTGCCTGTTCACTCGTAAGTTATGTACAGTAACGTTTATTATACCTACGTAATTATTGTAACTGTAATGTATTCAGTATCTCCTTGATATGTTAAGTAATGGTTTGCATGAAAATTGTTTCTATGAAATAAACGTGTTTGTTCTCGTGTAGGAGACTGGCTGGTGACTTCTATGTTCAGTATAATATTATATTGTTATGTATTTATAAAAAATATGTATTTGTAACATTAGGGACAACTAAAGAAATTACAAGCAATAAGCAAGGTATGTGTAGATATAATCAGACTGAAATATTACTTAGTCGAATTTATAAAAGACATAATTTCTTAAAAAGTTTTGACATTTGTAAAATTGCAATATTGCACTTAGTTGTGTGTTTTGTATTGCATAAACTTACTTGAAGTATTAACAATAATATGTACTTTGCTTAAAACGCAAGTGCTTATGTAAAGTTTTTGATAGAATTTTGATGTTGAATATTTGATTAGCACTTAATTTTTGATTAAATATTCCTTATACGTAACTTTAGCGTATATTTTAAGCGGTGTGTTTGGATTATTTAATATTGTCGACGTAATGTTTCCATTCATATTGAAATAAATGCAATACCTTCTTCGACGTGTTGTACCTAATAGAAATAAGACTGTCCTATGATTTGTAGATCTATAAACCTGCCTTAAATATAGTGGTTGTATGTTGTTAATGTATAAAGTGCCAATTAGTCATACAAATGATCTTATATTTATCGACATTAATAAAAAAATATTCATGTTTATCTGGTTTTTTACTTAATACTTACGTTAATAGTGACATTTAGTAAAGGAAGTAGTTGGTATCTGTCAGAACATTTACCATTTCACTTCCACATATCGTATTTAAACTGATAACTGGTAACAGGCGAGTCTATTACGATATTGAAACGGCTTGATAGCACCAAGCCTGCAGAAAGGGAAAACAGCCGCCAACGTATGGGCAGTTTTGTGGCTAACTCTACATTTACTTGCAAATGTTACTGCCAATATATTATACATACTTGGGATTACGTATTCACGCCTTATTAAAGGTTGGTATACATATGAAGCAGAATTTAAAATGCAAAGTAAAATCCAGGCCATGCAAATAATATTATCGAAGTGTTTTTCATAAAGCCGTTTGTAAAAGATCTGGCTTTTATTGTAACCACGAAAGTTTGCAAGACTTGATGTTTGGTTGTTGCATTTTAACTCTTAAAAATATACATTATATAAAAACTTTGCAAATTTATTTTAGAACATATAAAACGTCGCAACAATTAATAAACAAATCTTTGCTTGATACGTTTTCATGGAAAAGAAATTAAAAAAAAAAATGCTACCTAATATAAGTTAGTGTGACCATCAGATTGGATTTTATATCATAACTTTTTCCTTGCTGGAAACAATATTTACTAAGGGAAAAACAGACTTAAAAAAATAAATTAAAAAAAGTTCACGTTGGCTTACTCTACTTGTCTAAATGTTTGGTGATATACAGAACCTCATTATCATTAGCTGTCTGCGTCAGTCAACTGTTGGAGAAGGCATATAGTACAATCTAGTACGCATTCAAACGCTTATGCTGTCAGACGCCCTGCTCTCAGACAGTATAGCCATCGTCATAGCGACGGACAAAGTCACAGGTACTCAAATATAGGAAAGACATGCTGCAATCTGCAAGTAACAAAGTTATCTTAAGAAGTTCTACCAGTTAACGTTCCATTACTGACTATCAAAGTAAATAAAGTCCTCATTATTATAAATGAAATACATGAAGGCTGTTAGATATGCACATAGATACTCACTGTAGAGAAGTGGGACCTGCATTGGGCTTACAATGTAAGTATAATATAAGTCTAGATGCATAATACATTGAAAAATATTCTTGTTAGAGAGTCGCAAGAACAAGAATCGTAATCTAATTGAGCATTAAGCTCAATTAGATAGCACAAACGGGTTAACAATCTTACAACAATTGAAATTAATCTAAAATATATTCTTTCTCAGAATAACATTTCAGCAACGTCAAAAACTTGCCAATCTGTCAGTTAGACTATTAATTTCACCAAACTTTTATTGCAAGTAAAACTCTATCATAAATGAATTGCAATTAACTTACGTTTTTGTAAATTTTATTCTACATAGGGATAAAAATCTTATTATAACGAATAACATAACAAATGCTTGTCGAGACCAGGTTTAGGCAAGTAAAATATGGAACGTCCACGGCCAGATGAAGTGACTTTAGAAGAGTTCTCTAGTAGCTTATAGCAACTGGAGTCAAAAGATGATCGATTTTCGTATACGGTATAACGTCAAACTTTTGACACATTTCCCATACAAACATGACAAATATTCGGTCAATGTCTGTTTTTGAGACACAGACTTGAGCCCGAGGGTAGCGGCGCAACTTGCAAGAGCTGTGGCCAGCGAGGACTAGAAAAGTTCCTAAAAGTGTAGCATCATGTTTGGTCTGATCAATGAACATTCACATCGTCAACAGAATAGATTTACAATTAATCAACGTTATATAATGTAATGTATAATCATTAATTATTTATAGAAATGTGGAAATATTATAATTATTTTTGGCTAACGAAACGCAATTACTTACGCAATTCTTTTGAATGTAATATTAAAAGAGAATTTTAGAAGAAGTCTTATTGGCAAAATCTGATATTTTTGTATGTCAACATCAGAATCTAATCTAAGTTTAAGTCACTAAACCGCAGTGGGGCTTTCCTGTTGTCCCTGTTGACTCTGTCCCAACACAAGGACTAAAATTTCTTTACTCAAATAAGTATCCATTCCAATTGAAACGGACGGAACGAGCAAAGCTGCGGACGGAGCGAGCAATGCCGCGGGTGAAAGTTAGTATCTTATAACTCAGCAACAGAGTATTTTTCAATCACCAAAACAATATTTTTCAATCACCAAAACAATATTTGTAATCGAATCAATACTCAGAGATTACCTCTTACATATAAAATAACAATTTTATCTCTTTTTTTTAATATTAATATGGAAAGACTATAAAAGTTTACTATGCAGGGACAGGCTTCACGCTCATCTGTTATCTTCAAGCTAACCTTTCACCTTCGTTGACTTTTACAACTTATGCCATATGATAAGCGAGTCATATATTCAGATTTCATTCCCGTCAGTGATTAGATAGCCTATGGATATATTGACATACTTGCGGTCCCCCACGGTCTCACCCGTGTTATGTTAGGTTTGTGATTACTATTCGGCTCCTGTGGGTCACAGCGTGATGTTATGCAGCCTATGTGTTAATCTGATGTATAAGCTATATTACTCTTAGTTTTTATCAAAACCCGTTCAGAAGTTCTTGCAGGAAAGTGTAACAGACATTCATACAAACATACACACACCACACATACAAGCTTTCATAAGTGAAAAAGTGAAGATATCTTGTATCTGCACCATGTTCCTATACAACATAGCATGTCTTTGGATATAAACATGCTTGAGAATAATGAACAGTAGTGATTTAACAAGACTCTTTGTTTACATTCAAATGCTTTGTTTGTGCTTTGTTGGTATAGTTTATTTTAATAGTGACATGTGAAACCACTGGCTGTTAGGCGATATTATTTTAAATAAGATATAATATTACTATGAATCGTTATCAACTTATCATCATCGGTCTACAGCCGTTCACTAGTAGACGTAGGCATCTGCGATGGCACGCCATACTACAGATATCGTCTCTCAACCAAGTCTAAGGGTTTCCTACGTTGGCAGTTTTGTGGTCACCAGTAAAATATTGTCACATGTCTGTCCCAAATATATTTTTGCGGCATATTGACTAACCCATTGCCAATTCAATAATTCGTCTGTTTGGTGAGCTATGTCGTTTGTTATAGGTCGCTACCCAATTATCTCGTCTCCGTCTTGGTGCAGTAAAGTATACCTATCAATAAGAAGAGGTCATAAAGATAGCAATGTTTTTCTCTTATCAGTAATTTGCCTAACACATTCCCTTACAACCTTGTTGATTGTAAATGATAACGCGAACATAACACATACTATCACAATTTACAAGAAAAAAGATATTCAAAGATTGAATAAATAGAGTAGGTCAGTCTTTTGTCATGTCATTGAAACTTTAGTATCTAGATAATCTAGTTGATACGGTTCAACCGATTGTTCTGCCTAGTTGTAAAAAATCGAATGTGTTGTCTTCACAGTGACCCATGTATTGAATTTCATTATGTCTATATTTTTTGAAGATAAATAAAATGGACAAAAAATGTTCTGTGTTTAGACTGATGTAAACAAAAACTGAAGAATGAATTCAGAACAGAGTTTCGAGTCAAATTCGACAAGAAGGAACTATACAAAACCAAAATACATTCACTCCAATCACATGTAAAAATTAAATGACTTAACACATGCAATGTAAAATCTGCTTAGAAAATCAAAAGCATCGATATCCAGACACAAGTGTACAAGCACGCTAACGAATGATTAGCTTATCGACACGGCCATGTCGTGTAGCCCTGCCTTCAGTCACCTCGCCTTAACAAGCATAAATTTAAACAAATGTCCCCGACCAGCCGTCGAGACAGCTATAATGGTAACTTACCAGTACGCTGACGCCTTTCACCGCTCAATAAAGATCCACTTTTCTATAAAACATGATTCTCGTATTGAAGCGAAACCCACGCCGCTGAACATGGCGATACATGGAAAAATTACGCTTAATTATAATTTTTATAGCGAATAAATTGATGTAGAGATGAAACAGGCTCAATATGTTACAAGATACTCAGAAGCCGTGGCTTTTTCACAATAAAGATATTTTTAGGGATTCGTTCAAAACTAATATTATGACTACATCAGCTGTAGATGATTTGTATTCGTTACGGAGATTAACAACGTAAACTTTTGGAGCCGTGTAAAACAGTCGGTTTCACTACGCGTAACATTTACTCATAAGTACTTAGCTATATCCTATTATGATATGTTACATAATTATGTAAACGTATCTATCTGTCTGTCTTTATATCTCTCTATATATTACTCTTTTGAAGGGTGTGAATATAGTAAGCTTACCTTAGCTTGCTTTAAAAGAGGATATGCTAGTTTTTATCTAACTGCAACTTCGTATGCATCCTAGATAATCGACACCACACGAGAAGTCGGGGACGAAGTCGAGATTTAGTACAAAGGTTAGTAGTATAAGTAATAAAAACTACCTATCATCTAATCTGATCGCCGTGCTTAAACTGACGTGTCACAGTGCAATAAAGTAGACTTTGGGAATACAGCCCTCGTTTAGAAGAGGTAGAAGATCCAAGAGTAAATAATAAATTCAGTCTTATCCTACAAACAGTTGGTCTCAATTACCCAACACTGAGCAGCAGCACGGCAGTAAAACAAGATACAAAATGTACCTTCCGACCAGATGAATCCCAGCAAATGCGTCCAGGAATACTAAAGCTTTGCAGACACCCACTCGAGATGAGTCGTGCACAAACAATCGCAGAAACGGTAACTAAAAGACAGGATAAATGTTTTATAATTAACACTCGGTTGCTGTTCCCACAGGATTGATGGCGAACCACCCACAAGATTTCAACACAGGGATTTAAATTACGTGGTATTCATCGCCCGTCTTGTACATCAATAGAAGGCTCAGTGTAGTGATAAATGCGCCTCTTTTCAGTAACTGTCAGGAACCAACGTGAAAGATAGAACCGGTAATTGCGGATGTGTACAGGTAGAAAACTTATTTCTGATATGTTTAAATTATGCAAGAAGACACTCGGGGATAGCGGTAAAGTGCTATGTGACAGGGATTTAATTACAGTAGTAGGTGAAGGAAAAATGTATGCTGACTTCGTCATTTTAATAGAACTTCGTTTTGCCATTCGACTTTTAGAGTTTTGGAGCAAATTCATAAATAAACCAGATGCTATAATTTATCAAAAGCAGGACAAAGTTATCTTTAAAAATTATGTGAAAATGTTGACACCTTCTAGTGTTTTTTACTTGTATCTTATTAAAAGAATTTTCTTGTAATATTCTTAGTACATCAGCACATTATCAACGATTAATAGCAATAACGGCACCGGGGAAACTGGACGTAGTATCAACCTTGTCTTAGATAAATGGCGCCTTGTATGACAGCTGGGGGCGCGAACGTCCTGGCATATCTGTTTTATGCTAATATTCTCAGAAATTTACAACTAGCCAGGTGTAAAAATCAAGTGTAATAACCCAGGAACCCTGTAGATAAAGTTGGCCATCTGTCCCTACTCACCTGTTGTTCAAATAGCAACAAATCATCCGGTTTTCAATATAAGTCTTCATCACGCACTGGCCTCTCGGTCCAGTGGCCATTGTGCTAATATTCGCATTTATTTATTTATGCAAACAGCGTAATATAAAGCGGTTGCTTGTTCTTAATAGGAAAATAGGTTTAGTAAACATTCCTTAGGTGAAATAGGAAAACATTGTTATGTTGTGTTTCCCCAGATCTATCATGCCGTCTGTTATTATATTACGATGAAACAAACCAGCTTTCATAATTTTCTTTCGTTTGTTTGTTCTTGTTTATTTGATTGTATAATGTTACTTGGTTAGGTACGTGTTGTATATTGGATAATAAAAATAAAATCAGTGATGGGAAATTTACAATGGCATGTTTTGAAACAACACATTGTTTGGTCGATTTCGCTTCGTCGGGGGGTTTCTATTGCCGCCATAACATTACCATAAAAACACCGATTCACATCCCACACGCGTGACTTAATTCCAAATATTTTTGATAAACATCTACGTAATGGATTACTGTTCATATTGTACTGTCACTTTCGACACCTATAGTACAATAAAGCGCAGTGATATTAATAAAAGTTCCATTCCTTCGGCTCGTAATGTAAAGATTCCATGATAATCAACATATTTCCCTATTAAGTCAATGGACCCAACATGAGCTTTATTGTCTCTATTGGCATGAGGAGTATTAGGATTGCGTGTAGTGTTATCTTTATTGTTGAGGTTATCGAAATTTAATCTTATTTACATAATGTAAGGTTGGAAATAGTAAACGAAGGGCCAGTGTTTCTTATGTCTTTTAGTAGTGGAAGATTGCAAGCGGCGCCAGAGAGGGCGCGTGCTGCGGCGCGCACGACTTCGATGCGCACATTGAAAATGGCACATTATCATAATGCAATACCGGAATGCTAGTGATGTCCTCATAAGGCATTCCCGTTTAAGTATTCAAATATTACTATTTTAAGGAAGCTGATTGTTTCGCAACTGTGTCGCAATGAGAGACGTGTAACAATCGATTTGGCAAAGCGAGCGAGGTTGAGCGGAGTGGTCGCCGCGTTAATTATCTTCACTCGTGTGGAGCACTGTTCACTGTGTTGAACGCGACATCGTTTCTCAAGTAAACTACGTTACTAAAATATACACAAAATCCCAAACGTCCTCAATCAAACAATTGCGCAACGTGCGGTTTTGCGTCTTCACTACTGAAAGATGCAGAAAGGGTTAAAGTTACGACCGCGTAGAATAACATATTACGTTTTTATAGGTCATGATTGTTTTGATATCATTCCTTGCTTATATTTCATGTTGTTTAGTACTATTATAGATTCTATGCATGATGGGTTCTAATAATCGATACATGCCAACTAAACATACAGCCGTCTTTGTTTGGAAAACGTCGTAAACCGTCTGTCCCGAATCACCTGGTGATGTTATGTATTTGAGAGTGGAGCACATAAATCACGCAGTTGGAAATGGGACGCAATACCGTAACTAACACAAGGTGAGTCGAGCAATCACAATATGTTACAATTTAATTTACTCTAAGCATCATAGTGCACTTTTATTGCGTTGCAGCGAGTTACGAGCGTGTTGCCCTTCTGTCTCTTTAAGTCTTTGAGTTTGAATGACTTAAATTGTGTTTTAGGTAAATTATGTATTTTGTTCAATTTTCTTGTCGTCTCATCATGCAGAATGTTTTCAATTAACCTGCATGAGTATTAAGGTATTTACAAAATTGGAAAATAAATATAATTATGTTTACTCATAAATAAGAATATATAAATGTCATATTTATTACATTGGAATCCAGTGGAAGATTTCACAAGTAGTTTTTGCGTTTCGATTACCTCCCAAGAATGTTTACCATTAAAAATCCATTACAAGCTGGCTACAAAAACAGGCATCGCATTCCTGAAAGATATCTGTCAAGCCGAGATTTTTTCTGAACAGGTATTATACTTAATTGATATCTTGATCACTTACACGGAATGAGAGCGTGCTAAATTCTGCTTTGTTCAAATATGCATTATATTCAGATGTTGGTGGTCACTCTCCCACGATACTGATTGAGTTAGGTGTCGGATAACTTATTTTGTTTGTACAGCTGAAGTGCATTATAAGAAGTTTCTAATCGATTTCTATAATGCGATCTGTATATCGATGCTTCATGTGGAATTTCTTACCTCGGAAGGCAAAATTAGTTACGGGGCAGTTTCGATCTTCAGATGGCATTGCAGTCTTCTTATGTTTGCGTTGGCAATCGTCAAAATAGACATAGGTATTTTGTTTTAATTTTACACCCACATAGAGAAAAAAGAACAACAACTTGGTTTTTTACAGATAGGAAATGTCCCCAATCTGGCGTGGAAATATTTGTTATCCTCGATTATAGTGCAAATAAATAGAAAAATCAGGTCACAGATTAGCAGATAAAAATGTATCAAACCGTGAACTCTAGCGGAACGCAAAAGCTTAATCACAACTCAGTGATAACAAATCAGGTAGAAGTAAACCAAATTCAGTTAGGTATATTGAAATATTTACGAACGTTTGCTGGGACGGAGAACTGAAGTAATGCATAATTTGAGTTAATAACGTAGCTAAAGTGTATGAGTAAATTATAATAACAGTCGTACATTAATTACGCGTTGCAAACGGTCGGGCACAATACAAAACATTACTGCGGGAGCTTTAAACTCTAAATTTTAAAGCATGACTCACACCTAACCCGTGGAACATTCATTTGGTTCTCCAGACCTCATAAATAAGTTCGATACCGGCCGCGCAATGCAAACTGGCAGCTTTATTAGATACTGCTATATCTATTAAGATGGAAAAAAATGTCAGTGAGAATGATAAAAGCGATTAAAAGGCGACAGTTTAATATGTGTTGTGATTTAGTGGTATCGGGTGTGGTAGGAAGCAATTAATTGTGTGTCTTATTTATCATGTTGGTGTCGCAGCAGGTGACTGTGCCGGGTTCCGGGAACGCAACCTAACCACCCGGCGCACACCGCTCATATGGTGAGCAGCGGAGCGGGTTTAGGACCTACGTGTGTGAAAACAGTACTTATGCGAACGAAGGCGATTTGAAATTAGCCACAATAAAAAAAAAAACTATCAAAAATAAGAAAGGTGAATTAGTACCAACATCCGATAAATAATAAATAAATAACATTTTCTAGAAAGATAAGAATAAGATTTCATGGTACGCATATTAGCGTAATTTATTTTAGAGTAGGTACCATATGAAATAATTATACATTAATGTATTAACTTAATATCTCTTGTACAAATGGGCGCTGAGATAACGGGATATGTTGAAACGTTATGTTATCATTTACCTTTGTTTTTCACATATTTAAATTTCATTTTTCAATGTTTTTAGTGAGGCGATAGACCACGACGCAATATTAGGGTTACTAGAAATCTAAATATTTTGACATTATTAAAGATGTAAAATTTTTCTAAAACGAATTACATTATTTAAAAGAAGCCAAGACATTAGGTCAAAGACTTTCAACTGAAGCATATTTAAATTTGATTTTACCAGATTACCTGTAAGCATAAAGGGCAGGCCTAAACCCGCTCCGCTGTTCTCAGTCCTCTACCCATCGACAGTAGTTCACAAAATATAAACAGTACTCATTTGACTAGTGTATTGGGAGGGTACTGTTACACGCTACCGTTTCCAGTGATCCACTTGATAAGCCGGTGTAAGCTTACAACCATATTTCTGGGAACTTGGCTCGCTTCTGCCAAACTTACAGTTGCGAGCACATTAAATAATGTAACGTTGCCAAAATAGCGGGATACTGTAACGGACTTTATATATTTTATAGCTGAACTAAATATTAGGAATAATGTAATTGCACTTTATAATTATAAAGGTACGTTTTATAAAGGATATATTTTTTTTGCTAGATGTGCAATTTGCGTTTAGTTGACGACTGTCATGCAGACGCCCGCCGTGCCTTTAACTTTTACGGTTGATAAATAAAAAAAAGTCGTTTATAGGAGCAGGCAGGAGAGGGCACTAAACAAAGAACAGTGGAAGGCTTTGAGGGAAACCTTTACCCAGCAGAAAATCAGTACAGTTTTAAAAAAGTTTAACAAAGCAAGATTCAAAATCTACAGTTTCGATACTATTTGAATGCCAATTTGCTAAAATTGTCTTACAAATAACATGGCTTATATGTGCGAATGTTGAAAGAACGTATGACGACACTGCACAAGTAAGACTATGACGGTATAAAGAATGAAGATGCACGATAAATGAAAATAAAACAGCCGCACCTTCAATTTGCATCGAACCAACATATCAAACATCTACAACTGCATCCAACATACACAAATTAAATCAACACACGTCACTTAATTCGTGATGCAGTAAATACCTATTCACAAAACATCCGGCTAACATCTGCGTTCGTTAGTGCGTCCGTCAAGCCGCGTGACAAACTGACAAGGCCTAAACTAGGAGTATGCGTCCGACTTGCGTCTATCGATTGACATCTGCGACTTGCCAGATCAAAGACGGCATAGCTTAATAGGCCCCCAGACCGAATCTATACTATCGGAGATCTTGCATACGATCAAGGTTAGTGCCCCAATGTACCTGTGACCTCGTGGCTCCGTCTGGCTAGTGTATGATGGGAGTATATGTACAGTCTTGATGATTCGTAAATAATAATAAACCTGGGAACGTGTAAATGGCCGTGTGATATTGGGTACGGGCGAGGAATATATCCCTGCTTGTGGTTGTGATCTGTTTGTGTGTGTATGTCGCGGAAGGATTGTAAAGTTTGCTGTCATAACATAACCTCTACCTGCTTTACAAAAAGCTGTGTGCAAGCAGAGGAACGACGACCAGCTGTTTTACTTATTTACTGAAATACAACACGCGTATTGGTATAAAGTTTATCATTTCCGCGTTTATCAAAGCACCCCACACTCAAAGGTTAGAGATTCAGTTTTTGTAAAATAAGGCAAATAATAGGTCGAATGATATATGTGTAGGAGATTCGTGATCTTCACAGTCACTCATTGTGGGCGTCAGCAGGGATCCGGGCGAGAAATAAAGTAGTTGGCAGAATTACTAATAATAATTTATTAGGTAGGTAGGTAAATCACTTACAATACTTTCACACTTTAGAACGACAAAATAACACAATACAGTTCCTAGGCTACCGTATCTTCAAGAGCGGACGATCAGGAAAAGAGGCCGAGTATTCAGCGCACGACCTTTTATTGAAGATCTCCCTCCAGTCTAGGCTCTGTACACGCCGTTATGACGTTTGTGCTTCGTTGACGTCCCGTACTAATGACCAGGATGCGACACGGCCATCCTGTGCTGCACACGTCCTCGTGTGTTAATCTGAAGCAATAGAAAATACCACACAGTATCATTCACGCTCGGCCATATCTGACCTAAATTACTCTGACTCAATAAAAGTCTCATGTCTTTGAATGTTTTTATTCTAAATACAGGGATACAATAACACAATTCTGTAACACCATTGAAATCACAAACAAAACTTAAGTGGCTGACAATTTGCTGCAAGATCTCTATGTACAACTCATGTAAACAGTAACAAAGTCATCCCTGTGACCATGAATGCGACACACACTAAGTCAACCCCGTGACTAAGTGTTCTATGGTAGTCATCCCTGTGACTCCAAAGTAACAGTCAGTCAACCCTGTGACTGAAGCGCAACACAGGTGCGCAAACACACATGTCAACTCTGTGACCATGCGAGCTCAATGATTCAGTCATCCCTGTGACTAATCAATCAGACAGTCATCCCTGTGACCATCGTACAGTATTACAAACATTGTCATCCCTGTGACAATAACATTCAATCACAGACAGTCATCCCAGTGACCGTCGCACATAAAATAAACATTAATTGAATTAACTACTTAGAGTACCTGCAGCGACGTCATGTGACGGTTCTGAATCGCTTTTAGTATCACATTTCGGTGAATCACAATTGTCATTTAATTCAATAATTACTTTAGCATCTGGCATTTTTCTAACCCTATCATGCGCGTACTTATATGTTCGTTTTGAATTTAAAGATTTTAACAGATAGCGGTCACCATCCAGAACTTCCATTATCTTAAACGGGCCTTTGAATTTGGGGTCTAATTTGGTTTGGTTTCTCTCTTCGTTCTCAATTAATACAAACTCGCCTACTGTAAATTTATTAAGCTTAGCCTTTGAACTATTAAACCTTTTCCTGTCATACTCAGCCGATTTTTCGATATTATTTGCTGCATTTTCTCTTAACGCATCTAAATCAATAGAGATTTCATCGTTTTCGACATCACAAGTCATCAATGACAGTGGCCTCGCCACCTTACCAATCATAAGCTCCAGTGGTGAACATTTAGTAACCCTATTGATAGTACAATTGAGAGCTAATTGTACATCTCCTAAAGAATCCTGCCATGATTTTTCCGAGTTAATCTCTACTGCCGTAAGCATAGATTTCAGTACACTCATGACTCTTTCAACTTGCCCATTTGCGCGAGAAGAACCGGTGGCAATTAAGTGAAGGTTAATATTCTTGCTGTCACAAAATTCGCGAAATTCTTTACTGGCAAAACACCTGCCTTGGTCAGCAATAATACGAGTGGGTGTACCGAAAAGTGCTACGCTATTAGTAACTGCTTGAATGCTACTTTTAGTGTCAATATTTGTAGTGTGATTTAATAAAACGAATTTTGTAAAGGCATCAATTAAAACAAAAGCGTATTCTTTTACGTCATCTTTCCCGCTAAGTTTGCCTGTGGCATCGATGTGAATTGTATGCCATGGTGACGTAACCTTAGGTATGGGGTGAAGTTCGGCTTGGACTTTACCTGATCTAGACTTAGCTACTTTACACGTGACACAGTTTTCTACAAAACGTTTTACATACCGCGACATTCCTTCGAACCAATAATGATCGTATACTTTCTCAAGTGTCTTTTCCCACCCAAGGTGGACAAGGGAATCGTGAATGTTATTTATGACCGACCATTTTAATGCATGAGGTACAATTGGGAGACACCGCGTCTTACCATTACGTTGCACTTTTCTATGGAGAATACCGGATCTAAGGACATATGTACTGGCTAAACTATCTTTTAACCTACCGTTATTCATATCGTCAACAATTTTAACTATTTCGCTATCACGTTGCTGTTCAGCGACTAACCAATTTGGAGAGAGTTCGACTATGTTCACTCGCTTGGGTGCTACTTTACTACTAGGGCGATTATTGTTAGGTGAGGATGGTAGCGGATTTCGAGATAGAAAATCAGCATGTGCCATGCGTTTGCCTGGCCTATATTCGACATCGAATTCAAAACACTGAAGGTAGGACCACCATCTGTGCACTCTAGGTGTCAAATCGATTTTACGTTGGGAAGACTTCAGTGAGTTGCAGTCTGTCACTACTAGAAATTTACGCCCATGCAAGTATTGTCTAAAATGTTTAATAGCATTTACGACAGCCAGTGTCTCTAATTCATATGAATGGTATCGTGATTCCGCGGAGGATGTTCGCTTGCTAAAGTACGCTATGACGTGATGCCTATGGTTAAGAATTTGGAATAAAATAGCACCGTACCCCTCGGAGCTTGCGTCTGTATGTAGTTCTATAGGGAGACTGGGGTTAAAAATTTTCAAAATAGGTTCGTTGGTCAATATTGAAATTACTTTCTGTCTGATTTCTTCATGCTCCGATTTCCAAATAAAATTACCTTTGAGAGACGTTAATCTATAAAGTGGGGCCATTATACACGCAAACTGTGAAACAAATTGTCGAAAATATGAAGCTAATCCTATGAATTGCCTTAATTGGGTGACAGATTCAGGGGGTGGTAACGCAGTTAGTGATTCTATTTTTCGCTTATTTGGCCTAATATTTCCGTTTTCTATCTCATAGCCTAAGAACTCGATTTTAGATTTAAGAAAAGAGCATTTTTTTGAATTTAATGAAAATCCGGATTTAGTAAGTACGTCAAGAACCGTTTTAAGTCTGTCAAGTCCCTGTTCAACCGACTCGGCTTGAATCATGACGTCATCGACATAAACAATGACGTAATCGCGTGCTAAGTTTCCCAATGCATTAACGATAGCTCTTTGGAAAACAGTGATAGCATTCTTTAAACCAAAAGGCATAGTCAAGTATTCGTACTGACCATCAGGAGTAATGAAGGCGGTACGCTCTATAGACTCTTCATGGCATGGAATTAAATGGAAGCCACTAGCACAGTCGAGTTTAGTAAAGTATTTTGCTCCTTGCAAACGTGATATTAAATCAGTAATAAGAGGGAGGGGGTACCTATCAGAAATGGTATTTTCATTAAGTTCTCTATAATCAATACACATCCTATCGGAACCGTCTTGTTTCTTAACTAATAAAGCTGGACTAGCAAAAGGCGAACAGCTTGGCCTAATTATATTAGCGCGTAAAAGTTCGTCAACTTTAGTTCGCATAACGTTACATTCCTCAACCGATAACCTGTAAGGACGTCTCTGAACAGTTTTGCTCGGATCCTTTAATCGTATCTCTAACTCACCCGTCGTGACCCGCGTGGTTGGCATACCGGTTACAAAATAATTTGAATAGTGATTTAAAATCTCTAAAAGTTGTGGTCTATATTCAAAGGGTATATCTGTATCAATACTACTAAAATCAGGCGAAGAGTTCTGGATAGTGCAGCTATTAACAAAGTTACTTTTTAACAATTGAAAACTAGTACTCGTCATCACAATCGAAAATCCTAAACTCAATATTTCACGACCAATCATTATGTCACTGCGTAAATAAGTATCAGGTAACACATGTAACAACAATTCTAATGAGTGCTCATTAATTATAACTTTAGCTAAAATTTGTTCTGTTGATTTTACGCTACTTTGACCAATACCAGTCAAAGAAATAATATTGAAACTACGTTTTCCACTAATTCTAGTAGCTAAAGTTTCCTTTATCAATGAACACTCAGCACCGGAATCATAATGAAAAACATAAGACTGACCGCGATGTTGAAGATATCCAGTCGGAGGTTGCACGACGCACACGTCGACTCGACGCTCGGACTGCGTGCTCGTACTGTTGCCGGTGCCGCTGGCGCCGGTCCCCGTAGTACAGCGGCTCGCCACATGTCCCAACGCTCCACACTTAAAACATCGAATGCTTGATGCCTTATCTGCAGGACGAGTAGTGGATTGCAGGTTGGACTTCGCAGGCGAACTTGGATTGTGATTTTTCAGCTTCGATCTGCACTCAGCTTGTCGGTGACCCAATTTTCCACAGCCAAAACACTTTGATGTTGATGGTTTGTAGAATTTTGCTCGTTTGCTGTCTAATGTTGATAACACCTCTGCTGCAGGTGCTTTTCGCTTTAAGTACGAAAACGCCTGTAATTCCTTTTGCAGTTGCTGGCGGGAAGTAATTTCTGTTGTAAAAGCAAGGCGTTGTAGTCGCAAGTCATTTTGAGAAATGTGTGCCAGGGCGATTGCTACGGCGATCTGTTCTTTGGTGCAATCTTTCCAACGGCTCATCAGAGAAGTGATAATACGACTTGCACACGCAGCTAGTGACTCGTTGTCTTTTAATTTTTCGTTATTTAAATTGATGAGGGTACCTGCACATGTGTCTGTAGATATGAACCTTGCAGTGAATAGGTCCTTAAATTCCGGCCAGGATATCCCAGGGTATGATACCTGAGACAGCCATGCAGATGCGGTACCTTTCAGGGCTTTGCTTAAATGAACGATGAGTTGACCGCCTCGTGGTGCATAATCTTCGAAGCAAATATCAGCCGTTGCACACCACGACCTCGCATCACTCTCTTCTTTATCCGGGTTGAATTCTGGTAGGGCGAAGCGACGACTTGATTCTTGCGGTTGTAGTGTAGAAATCAATGCCATCATATTTTGATTTTGTTTTTCAATAAGTTGTCGCCATAACTCTTCATTATTTGACGATTTCTCAGCCCGTTGACATCCCACTTCTGATGTAGGAGATTCGTGATCTTCACAGTCACTCATTGTGGGCGTCAGCAGGGATCCGGGCGAGAAATAAAGTAGTTGGCAGAATTACTAATAATAATTTATTAGGTAGGTAGGTAAATCACTTACAATACTTTCACACTTTAGAACGACAAAATAACACAATACAGTTCCTAGGCTACCGTATCTTCAAGAGCGGACGATCAGGAAAAGAGGCCGAGTATTCAGCGCACGACCTTTTATTGAAGATCTCCCTCCAGTCTAGGCTCTGTACACGCCGTTATGACGTTTGTGCTTCGTTGACGTCCCGTACTAATGACCAGGATGCGACATATGTATATTGTGATAACAATTAATGATTCATTTCATGATGTCTTCTGGTGTAGGATCGACGTAGCTCCTTTATGGGCTTTTGTTACTGTCTTTGGGGTTTAAAGCAACCTATCGCGGAATATTAGTTATTGTGTTTGCATATTCTGTAAAATCTCTTAAATCTCTTTCGAAATTTTGGGCAAGTTTTCTTGATGTGAGCTGTCAATCCGAAGCATAGGTGGGTTGACAGCTCACTTCAACGTTACACGTTAACGTTTTCTCATTAATAAGCCCCCTGCAGGAGAACCTGTTTGTTGTCTAGATTCTAAGTCGAGCAGTTTTTCACACGTCTTCCTGTTTAAAGACAGTGGAAGAAAGATAGTCAGCAGGAACTGATTTTTGTTTGTGAGATTATTCGGCTTTCTAGTACTAAGAACCGAAAAAAATGGCACGTAGCTGCCTTAGCTGCATTTATTGTGTATATTTCTATCACCTCAACTAATAGAATAAACATAATTATATGACAATCGTGTGGCCACATTCCTATGAAAGCAATTTCTATTGTAGGGCTCTCTATTTACTCATCCTTTTGGCACATGGCGCTTTTTCGCCATAAAACTTTTTAGTACTTTTTCTATCAACACCTTTCACATATTATGATAATGTTACATAGATCTATGTTTTGGGCATACATATTGCTCCTTTTACCCACCGGTATTTAGGTGTTTACGCTGAGTAAAACACATTAACGTAAATATTTTCCTTATTTTCCCAGAACCGTATTAATATTGTTGTTTTTACGCCATAGTTGTACGAAAAATTTGCGGTAATGTAAAGTATCCAGGAAGTCAGAGTGTGATCTTTGTTATGTCGAAAGTAAAAAATAACGAAAGACGAAAGATGTTTAAAAGGTATTAAAAATGTTTACTTCTCGTCATCCGTGTTTACTTCTACTGCATGGTGTGTATACTTATAGTATTATTGTACACAATAAAGTTTCAAAACTTAAACAACGATGAATGAGCGGTTGTTTTGGCAAAACACCTTGTTCACTCCGAAAAAGTTCGGTCAACAAATAATACAGAATCACGACGAGCCACTTGAGGAGATGACTTGTTGAAAACCGTAAGATGTTTATCTCTTACTTAAAACTTCGATGTATGGTCCCTAAATATTTTCACGTCGGTTATTACTTTATTAAAATTATTGTCTTACAGCCGTCTTCTCCACATTATTTATATTCGGTAATACAGAATATTGTCTTGCAGAAATTCAATTGCATTATCTTATTATCTTTATCATTTATCAAAGCAAAAATCTCATGTAAATAAAGTTTTTTAATTTAATTGCCAATCTTTGTGTTTCACTTAAGTTGCATCTAATTAAAACTCTCTTCTTGCAAAACTTGTTTAAGTTTTTATTTGAATGAAAAAAGTTTATAAAAAGCTTTCCAAAGTCCAAAAGTACTTTTGCAGAACTTAACACTTCGGTAACTCACGAGCATGAATCAACAAAAAACTTGAAGATCGATCAATATTATGTAATGAGAAAATAAAGATAACATTATTATAGAAAATTACGATTTAATAGGTTAAGCAGACGGATGTGATTGGCGAATGAACGCAGGTTCCGCGTCAAGTGCGTCGCGAGCGCGGCTGGCGGCCATAGAGGGCAACCTGTAGAATGCGCGCGCGACTCCCGCGTAACACGCACACGTAACACAGGAGAAAAATGTTACTGCAATTATTTTTGGACGTTTCGTATTACTTTTTATTGAACCTGTTGTATTTTTATTACGTTGTTTACTTATATGATTCTTCTTGTCCATGTCTTTTGTAAGCACGCTTTTTTAGGTTTGAATAAACGAATTAATTTAATGTTCTTGAAGAAATATTTCGGCTACACCTCAATACTTTTGGCATGACTATAAGATTAACAAATAAGGTAGGTATGTGTAAACAACGGTATACTATTACGACTAGTAGGTAAACTGTCTGGCCTTCAAATTAGGTTACAAGACTTTGTTGTTTTATGGAAATCAATCATAGTAGAATAACGAGGACGACCTAGTATTGAAAGAAAACATTACACCAATATTTACATTACTCACACAACAGATCAACATAGCAACTTGTAGGTCAAAAGAAAGTAACGTGTTGATATTATGTATTCGCCAATACATATTTGTCTGATTGTGTGAATGACAATTGCAAACAAGTCCTGTCATGGATCAGATTTTTTTTATGTTAGTAAATGGTAATCAAACTGTTTGCTCAATGATGTTAAGTGATGTCCTCTGCTCTACGATTCACTCTTAGCGAAATTTCTCATTTATCTGTTACTAGCTTTTGCCCGCGGCTTCGTTCGCATTAGAAAGAGACAAAAAGTAGCCTATGTTACTCTCCAACTCCCTTCAACTATCTCCACTTAAAAAATCACGTCAATTCGTCGCTTCGTTTTGCCGTGAAAGAAAGACAAACATACAGACAGACAGACAGACAGACACACTTTCCCATTTATAATATTAGTATGGATGACACAATATCCATACCATTTATGGTAACACAGCAACGCTGCTTTGCTGCTGAAAAATGGTGAAGGAGCTCGTTCCCTGGAAGTTCTGCAACTTCCAGGGAACGAGCTCCTTCACAAAGAGGTCGACTGCTGCTTTAATTCGAACTCCAGTGTCATTATCTTAAATACTTTTATTAAGATCAAATAAGAGTGTTTGTTTTATATGAAGCGACTGCATGCCTATCAGTCCTCCACAACCCAGTAACTAGGTAACATGATACCTCTTGGTTGGATTTGGTCGGACTTTCTGGCTACTGACTATGTGTAACGGCTGTCAAAGTTCTACAAATGACTACCAGGAGCAATAGCTATACGTTATTTTAAGTCACGGGATTTAGTGATGTCCAAGAACATATTCATTGAAGAAGTTACATTGGTACTTGCCCGGATTTAAATAGGCAACCTGTTACTTGCGAATCGGGTGTCTTAACACACTCCGGTACCAGCAACTACAGTCAGTAAAAAATGTTTAGCTAAATCCTCTAAGAGTAATTATGACTAGGTTTTCCAGCCAAATCTCTGTTTTAAAAAAATATGACATATAAACGACGAATGCTTACCGATGTATTTATTTATTTGTTACATGGATAACGCTTTGCGAACTGTGCAGAGTACAAAATAATGAGGTGGCGGTTGACGGGTTAATTACGGCGATGTGCTGTGAATGTAACTAATGATCGTATCGAGGTGATGTGACCCACATGTATCGGAACTTCGGAAGTCGAATAAACTTGACCCCCGACAGACAGTGAAAGTGCAGTAGTCTTGTAATGATGGCACGTATAGTATAACATCCGATAGATTGTTGACTGTAGTCACTTGTTGTTAGAATTGACTTGAACAATTTGTATCTATTCTTACAGACTCTATACTATGAATCCTTTTTTTACCTCTTTATGAATAACTCTAAAGGTTCGTTTTTTTGTAGTTCTATATGATTCCAATACAAATATTTTAAAAACTATGTAAGTAAAATAAAATATGTCTCAAATATTTTATTCAGTGGATGGTGGGTTATTTCGTGGTTTACATGTTAAATGTAATCGAGATTGTATCTAACTAATTGCAACTCGAAGTCAGTTCAAATACGGAAATGTCCATTACCTACCTGCAGACTACCTATAATTAAATGAATTCAACTAGTTTTATTCTGGCGCCCAAAACAGCCATATTCGATTTCATGTCCGAAGTATTGAAGAAGACTTCTCCGGATTTTTGTCAAGTTCATTAATTATTAATATGTTAAATATACAGTAGCCCCTATCAAAATTACATACGTAGTAATTATTTTACATCTGATTTTATCATCTGAAATTATTTTGATAAATGGCACTTAATATCATCTACCTATATTCGGGTAACCAGATGTCTTTCAGGTCAACCGTATATAATTAACGTGATTTTGTCAACCAAGAACAGTTATTTAAATTATGGAAATAAAGAGGATGACTCATGTGCAGGAATCAGGTTTTATTCATCAAATATGGAACCGTGAAACATCACCGCAAGATGAATGTTTAGCTACGCCCCACAGTTCAGTCGGGTCTCTTTAGTTTTATTGGGGGTATTCTGAGCCCATGGTATGCACTAATGACGGCGAGGTGAAGCGATAGACTACATTCCTGGGGCTATAACAAAACCAAACAAATTGTTAACACTGATGAGTGGTCATACAAGACATTCAAAGCAATGTCTGTGCGTAATTATTTACAACCAGTAGCGCGTTCCTATTTTTGCATCGTCTCGCCTTGTATGAAACAACTCTTCATTACTACTTACTACTCGTATGTCTGAATGTTAGGGGAATCATTGAACCGATTAAGGTGCAGCTTTATCTTGTTATTTTGCAGTAATAAATTAACGCCTTAGTGTTTTAGGAAGTGAAGCGTAGGAAATAAAATTGCCGAGTATCGATTAATTTTCTTTTGTAAACGATGTAGTCCGATGTAAACAGATTTGTAAATATTTGGACGATGAGTTGCTTAACTCAAAATAAATTCATGACAAACTTGGAGTGTTGTCAAGGCTTCTTGATTTCCATGTCAGGAATTAGTGTTGTTGGCATCGCGGTGCTGTCCAGAACCATAAGAGGAAGTACATAATTATTTGTGATTAACGGTGTAAATACTATTGTTCCCGTTCCTCTTGTTTATTGGCTAGGTCAATGATACCATATGTTTCTAGGAAGCTTTGTTTAACAGGTCTATCAAAATCAAATGCATCTATAAAATAAACAATAGAAAAGTATGTTAGTGATACATACGCGGAGTTAGTGTGTTTTAATCATTATAATGAAAAACGATGTTTATGGATAAAGCGTAAAGAAGAAAACGAGCATCATTATATTAATTTTAAAAGACAACAGATCGTAGCAAATTCCTTTCGTAACAAAATTATAAGAATCTTAATGCAACCACGGTTCGTTAACTTTTCCGATAGATCAAGTTATCGCGGTCCGCAATCTTAAATCGAGAGATAACAGTTTCCTCCGGCGACTTCGTGTCTTGCTATCTGTTTGTCTCGATTTAGACATAAATTTAATTTCCAGCCATGTTTACTAAGCAACGACGACATCAAGTCGCCAATTTCGTGAACGAAATTAAGATAAGCATATTAAAGAGTTTAGATCAAGGTGAGATGGGAACTGTTCACCTTTTTTTTGGCAGCTCACAGTCACGTTTTTAGTTTTGATAGACACGAAACGCCACTAATATCGTAATTAAGTTAGCACATGATAAAATATAATGGTTTAAATGTTCGTGAACAGAAATCTTTGTAGACTTTGCATTTAGCTTCATCTGTCTATGTCAAGAACATATTATTTTATTGAAACCGTAACCTACCTTGTCTTGTCTTTGTCGGTCGATAAAACTGGCCCGTATTTGATACAGTTATAATATTTATCATTATATTCTACTAGCTTTTGCCCGCGACTTCGTTCGAGTGGAATAATAGTACCTACCCGTTCCCGGGGGATGTCCAGGATGAAAACTATCCTATGTCCTTTCTCGGTTCCAGACTATAACTATACCAAATTTCAATCAAATCGGTTCAGTGGTTTAGGCGTGAAGAAGAGACAGACAGACAGACAGAAAGAAAGACAGACGGACAGACAGAGTTACTTTCGCATTTATAATATTAGTATGGGTTTTAAATATATTTTGGCATTTTGTTACCGTAGTATTTGAAGTTAGTTATCAGTTTCGCAGTTGTAAATGTTAATCAATATTTTGGGGTATTCCTCGGAGCGCTCCTGTTTTGAAGCGTTCCTAACGAAGCGCTCCTAAAATATTCCGCCAAGCTCTCCTGTTGGGAGCGCTTAGAAAATCAAACTAAAAATATTATTATTTCATTCCTCGATGCGCTCCTATGACGAAACATAGAGATGAGCATGAAGTGTTCTTAACAAATTATATCGATAAACATTTCGACGGCTACTAGTTGCTTATATTAAAACTAGAAATAGCTAGAATAACTGAATAGTAAAAATAAAAGCTTTGATGATGATGAAAGTACCAGGGTGGCAGAAATTGCCAGGAGGCACCTATATGATCTCATATAAATTGTACACCAACGATTAACGTCTAAAATTATTTTGTTATTATTCACTATAACGATCTTATTATTTAGTAATTGTTTATAACTGAAATGCAGTTATAGATTTATAACAGTACATAACCTATAGCTATCAGGAAAACAGAAATGAACTAGAAGTAATTCCTTATGCGATACTACTCAACTTGAATATTATAATAATATAGTTTAAATAATTAAATTTCATGTTATTCCTTTCTTTCATACCAATCCCAGCAATAGGTTTCATAGATTGATCACAAATTAAAACAAACTTTTCACTTTTCGCCAATTTTTTAATAAAACAAACTTTTCTTAGTACTCAACTTCATGTGACGTAGTTGACTCGCAATTAATGAGTTTAGAAGAAAAAAATGCGTATTTACTGTAAACAAGTTCCGAAAATGCTCGGCTGCATTCGGAATCACTCGGTAAAGCGACCACGCGACTCTCTAGGATAAAACCAGGGAAGCGGGGTTGACAACACTTGTGTCACTAAAGTACGTAGTTCCAGTTCATTTATGCTTCCCTAGTAGTTTAAAAAAAATTAACAATTATGATAGTTGAACTTTAACACGTCGATATCGATATCGTTTCTTAGAAATCCTTCATGCTCTGCCCTATGGTATCGTCACGTCATAGGAGCGCTTCGAGGAATGAAATAATAATATTTTTAGTTTGATTTTCTAAGCGCTCCCAACAGGAGCGCTTGGCGGAATATTTTGGGAGCGCTTCGTTAGGAGCGCTTCAAAACAGGAGCGCTCCGAGGAATACCCCAATATTTTATACCATGATTTCGTAAATATCATTAACTTTTATTAAGTTATGTAAGTATGGCTATTAATTCTCACCACTGGTATATAGGTTCCAATTGTAAAAATAATGCTATTACTAATTATGGAACCTCAAAACGCGTCGATTGACTGGTGGAATTTCACACTTTAAATTAATTTACTTTGTTAATCCGTATTCATGACAATCAGCGAAGGTCGATTTAATCGGCTCTTACAAAACAACAACACGGATTGTTTAAAAGGTGTTAATGGGTTAGGAATAAGCTACATGAATAATGATTCGAAAATAAATGCATTGACTTCAATTAATTTACGGCGACGACGGCAGTAGGACGAAAGTGACTTCATATTTTGTGACCTGGGAGTGAGAATGACGACTGCATACGACTTTTGTGTTTTTTCACTTGTTTTATGTCTGTCGTTGACTTGATTCGTCCCTGGTGAACCACAAATAGCCCGGACGACATAATAATGTAAATAAATGCACCCGATTCTGTGCACCGTTGGGATTTAGCTGCGTTCCTATGCAGCCGGCAGACTCGTCATCATTAAGTGTAGCCTGGTGCCCCTACTATGGCTAACTATTGACAGGTATTTATTTTTCTTATGAATTTTTATATTTTTTAACTATTTACATATTAACTGGCAGGGTTTACAGCTTTTTTTTTTGTTTTTAAAGGTAAATAAGTAGTAAAGTAGGGATACCGTGCAGATTTTTTACATAATTCTTGGTGTTTTTACTTTTTAAAAAGGAAAATTATAATTTTCTTTGTTTCTTCTTTCATATGTGTTCCTAGCAATAAAATAACATTACGTTGATGTTGGTGCCGATTCTCTTATTCAACTTAACTAAATTTAAGTAAAGTGCATCTTTCTCTTTCCATTACATTAAGAAAAGGACAAAAGATTAAATATTAGTTAAGTCCTGTCAAATTTTGACACTCCATACATAGTTTAGACGCGATTAAAAACATGGCGACTAAATATACGCTAATATTTTTCAGGCAAAATGTGTCTTTTGTCCTTATCTTTAAGATGGAAGATGCATTTAACTTAAATTTAGTAAAGTTTGTGAACAAGAGAATCAGCACCATTAGCTGTTTTATGGACTATACGTATACATGTCTAAAACTAACTTATTTTAAATTAGCTTTGATTTTTTTAACTCGATAAGGTAGATAACTAAGTAAATAAACTACTCTTGAATCGAGATAAATTGCGTCAATTTAGTAGTTTTGTGAGTTATAAAGTAAAAAGCAGAATTAAATAAATACTTTGGCTTCAATTATCATGACTATTCGAAACAATTTCGCGGGAATAATGGAAAATATGTCCAAATAAAACAAACCTAAAATCATGACCCGCTACTGCCATTAATTAAGTTAAAACACAAGGTAGCGAGCGTGTTTTACAAGGAAGGTTGTAAAACTCATTTCGATAAAACTTCACAGTAAACGTCAGAAATTATGAAAATGTATAGTAGGTGCCGCGTCCAGACTGGTAACGCTTGCCGAGACTCAATTAGCATCCTCAGTGCGACCGGATTGTTAACATTCTTCCTGTTGTATCCGTTCCCACATCGCGACCAAAAAGAAACTTATTCGCAGGAGAAATACTTAAATAAACATAGGAGGATAGGCGCCTACTATTTTTGTTTTTTATGACGCAAGTCAAGGGGAATTTCGCAAGTGTTTCGAAATGTCGAAATATTTAAAAGTTGCAAAGCCAAACAGTGCGGAGTTGAATTTGTCAGGCGAAAGTGTCGTCTTCAGCGCACTGACAACAAAGGCAGTGAAAGCCGGGTGCACACGACGGATTTGTCGACATAGCAATAACAGTTGTAACGTTTATGTGTTCGCACCCAATCCTGACATCTTTCAATAGTAGTTTCGCAATCGCAACATTTATGAATGTACATTGTCGCAAACAGAAGCGACTATAAACATATGGTTTGGAATCTAATGTGAAGTAAACATAAATTGCTACGATGCATATTTAACGACTTCATAACACCCGTTTTTCTTGTAGCCTGAACGCGTTTGCAAATATATTCGTTGTTGTTTTGTCATTCCAAGCAGAGAAAACAAACATTAATTTAATTAAGCAATAAATATTTGTGTTAAAAATAAGAAAACAAAATCCAGTCGGCGGTCGCTGAGCGATGTCCCGTCTCTTACGCAATTAAGATGTACTGATACCGAACTCTTGCACTATATTATGCAGGTAGGTTATACAATTCTGAACCCTATGCTAGAATAATAATTGAGTTCATAAAGCTATATTTGGTATTTTAGTTGAAAGTCTGGACAAAACTCTTGTAACTTGAGTGACAGCATGAGTGTCCAGCATACGACTCATCAAATTCTTGTGAAACTTTGTTATGTTAAGTGAGTGCAAGTACTTTATAGACACTCAATTTTTGTGCTGCATTATGAAGTAAGCTTATATTAACAGTAACGCCATTATAGCGGCGGTAAGACCCCCCTTTGAGGAGTGGCTGGAGAGGCGTCATGGCACTCTCACGTTTCGCTTGACACAGGTCCTCACCGGACATGGTCAGTTCGAGGTTCCTGTGTCGGATTCGGGCGGAAGCGACGCCTGGGTGTCACCACTGCAGTAACGGTCGCCTGGAGGACACGGTCGAGCACACAGTGGAGGTGTGCCGCGCATGGGCGGAGCAACGACGTGTCCTTGTAGAGGCGATCGGCGGTGGTGACCTCTCGCGCCCGGCGCAGGTTCAGGCCATGCTTCGGGGCGAGATGGAATGGGATGCCGTCGCCTCCTTCTGCGAAGCAGTTATGCTAGTGAAGGAAGCGGCGGCGCGCGAGAGGCAACGACGAGCCTCTCGCCCCGGATTAAGACCCAGGCGAAGACGTCGAGAGTCGCAAGACGACTACCGGCCACCGTAGGCGCGGTTCTGCGGATGGCGAGCGATGGGTAGCTCGCCGCCCGGCTAGGACCAGGACCGCGTAGACGGTGCGTTTTGTTCCACGCGCGCCTCAAAGAGAAGGAGTCAGCACAGGAAGGGGCCCAACAGGGCCAACGCCTGCCGGGGTTGCGGAATGTTTATAATAGTTACCGTGACCCTGGAACATTAAAGGGCAATCGAAGGAACATGAGTGGGTTTTAGTCAGTAAGAGTCTGACACGCCCTCCCGCCGCACCCAGGACGGGAGCAGTCATTGGATGATTTCCCACTCACCAAAAAAAAAAAAATACTAAAAATTGTAAAGCGGTTCAAATATGTAATTTTTTGCATTTATAAACCTAACATTATACCTCATAAAAATATAGCTATGTGCCCTTAGTTCCTGAAGAAACAGTCTCACATATAATTATTTTTTCCTGAATCAATTATGACTAAGAATATGTAGACATTCTCTTTAATAAAACTTTGTTTTCGAAATTCACCACGTATCTTTTTGTTTTATTAACAGCATACAAATATTTGGGTCACTATGATTCAGAAACCGAGATTACACGGAAAATATTTGAAGCACAACCATGTCAAATATTGTAAACCTTGAACTATTTACGTTGATTACAATATTTCGCAAATCAGTTCTAATTTATAGCACAAGACAGAGTAAGTGCCAAGAACAGGCGTCGGAACAAGCAGACCAGCTGTCTTTGTTGATACCACCGTCACCTCTATCTTATTAACTTGTTTATAACGACTTTTCATAATAATGAACTCTGATTCATTGTTTATTTATTACCCCTTTATTCTTACTGGTCACAATAAGAGGAACGGTTATAATGATCCCAGATAATTCGTTTACCATTACCAATTAGACAGTTACATGACTGTTTACATTGTATCAATGATGAATTGACGTAATCCATCATCGCGCCGCCTGATAGCTGTGCGAACATCACTATTAACAGTTGTGTCAATAGAAACTTTCTTGTGCACCTTACCGATTCTTAATACTAATTGACACTGACAGATGTTTCTATCAATGCCCTGTCAACACCGAAAACCGCCAATGATTATCAAATTCAATTGTTTATAAAACAACATCAATGGAAAGCTTTCTTCGAAGCGACATCAAAAAGGCTACTGATTATTTATCGTTTAATCATCCTCTAAGCTGCAGGCGAAACTATCAAAAGGTAACGTTACGCCAATTGCGTAACGTAAATCGTGTGACGTAATTTTTCCATTTGTCAGATAATATCGAAGTTGCGGGAACAATAAATACTTGTAAGCCTTGGAACAGAAAGTGAAAACAAATTAGGCGATTGGGAGATGATCAGTGGCTTTCGCGTGCCTGCGATCTTATCACCCCCCGCTTTAATGAAAGGGGTTTATTTTCATCGTCTCGTGATAACACCAGCGTGATAACAAATGACAGATCGAATTAAAATATTTCAATTGCGTGATCGTATCTCCAATAATCTCCATCCTATACTAATTTCAAATTAACTTTTTGTGAATTTAATGGAAATTACTTTTATTCAATTAGATACTGTCTGTCTTTTGAATGGACTTTCACATTCAATAGCAAAGTTCATTGGTTTTATTTAATTTATTGGTTTTACGATTTTATTGAAGTTCGTAATCTGGAAATAACATGCCATTTTTTCTATTTATCTATCTGTTGCTTGCTTGAATGAAAATTTGATAAGGTGTGCATAGTATTTGTAACATTGTAATGATGCAGGTTAAAACCATTATTATTATCAGTAAAAAATATAGGTAGGTAATTAGGCAAAGAACATAATATCACTTAATTAATTAAAATAATGTAAAGCCACAGTTCACTGGAATCTAAACCTGAGGTTAATTTTCTTATATATTTTATATTCCAGTTATAATGCCGGAGGAAATAATCATAGCTTCATCTGTTTTACAACAATCACAGTGATTCATTGACTTCTATAATTTATTGAAGTAGGCAAAGCTTTCTGTTAACATAACAAGATACCTACTCTTCCATTGTTCCATTCGAAAAGTTATTTACAGGTCTTTTGAAGTAAAATCAAGTTCAGCAATAATTTATACGTGTAAAATCATCGAATACAAGCAATAAATAACATTTTATAGCAATCGTAAGAAATTCAACGCAATTTTCATGAGGAATCAACCAACGTTTGTGATATTATAAAGCGTTTTCGAATTACTGGAATGGCCTGGAGAAATATCTCATTATAAAAGAGCTATTCGAGCAAGCATTTCAAATAAGCGCGTAATTGCGTACACGCCGCCGACGCACGGTGGGCTGAAAATCGGCTTTCATAGACTTAGGGATTTCAATTTGCAAGTGCTTGTTTTTATGCCGGATATCGCTTCTATTAGTCATTACTATGTACAAAAATGACACCCGAGTTAATTCTACCCAAAAACGAAGGAAATATAATTTTTTTACGAAAAATTTGTATGAAGCTAGTATGAAGAATCGAATTATCTCCTAAACGGCATGTTTAACCGTAATATCCTTGGAGATGGTCATAGTGCTAATTATTTATGATTTTTTGGTTGGCGATAGGACGAAAAATTTAATGCCGTTTTTTTTTTAAAAATCGTCAAAATATTTTTATTTATTTTTACATGTAAAACGATCCCTTTTAGTGTCTAAGTTAAAAAGTTCGATATGTTATTAACCCAAATATTAAGAACACACGAAACAAGAAAAATAAAATAAAAAAATTGCTGTTTTTGACACATTTATATTAATTTAAATAAAAAAAGATTTATATTGAAGTAACATTATGAAGTTATATTTTATACAAAATAAGTTAATTTAAGGAATTAATACTAAGCATTCGTAAAATAAAGTAAATAAATAAAAAAAATAAAACATATCATTAAATATTACAAAAAAACCCAACACACTCAAATACAAATTTACAAATATGTACATATATATCTTTTTTACAAATTTTCCTTATCACTCTCGTTGTCAGACTCCAATTCTGAGTCAGCATCCAGATTGGATATATCCAAAAATTCGAACTCAGTTTCCTGAAATTGAATTAAGTCGAGAGTTTCAGCAAAAAAGCTCTGCTTTTTCTTGGCATCTAACTTAGGCCTTTGTGCACTTAGCAAAGGGTCCGAAGAAACAACAAGCATATTTAAAATGTCTTGATTGGAATCCTGCCTGCTTCTTTTCCGCGAATGATGTTCTCGAAACCTCCTAAAATCTTTGTTTCGAGACTCTGAGGCTTCTTCCGAGAGAGTCCCAATCGGCACAATATTATTTTTCTCGATTATGTCAGCCCCACGGATGAGTAACTATGAACGGTTGACGACATGTAGAAACCAGTCGTATAGTAATACGTACTTTTCTGCTGTTTTGCGAGCATAATCTCTAAATTTTATTATATCGATCTGCTCTCCAGATGTAATTGCTTGTAAAATTACAGCAAATCTTTTGATGAGGTCTTCATCCAAACCGGTTATAGCTGCGGTTTTATTAGAAAACTCAAAGAATTTTCTTGCAGTATTCCCGTCATTGGTGGTTCCCGAGCCTTGTTTTACTATATCAATCAACAGATTGAGCTCATCTTTGAATTTATTTTGAATTATTTTCTTTCTTGTCTGTAGCATTTCTTTGTGCTCATCACTTCTCGCTGCCCACCGTTTGAAGTCCAGTTTGTATGCAATGTGTAACAGACATCCATACAATTTATACGGGCGTGTAGGGATGACAAGCCAAACTCATACAGGTCCGAACACACAATTTTTGATGTTACAGCATCTAAGCGGTTCATTTCTGTAGGCTTTGCTAAGCACAGGTAGCACGATGCATTTGATCTAGCTTCAGAAAGGTAAGTACAGACTTTAGCGTCGATCATCGTCATCATTAGTTGATGAGTCACGCTATTATTATTATTGCACTCTGTGGGGATAAGGGCCTCAATTTCTTCATCCATTTGTTTTTTCAGCCCAAGGACAACTGCTTCACTCTCCTTTACAAAAGTAAACTGAACTGGACGACAATACAAAACTGAGCATGGTTTTGGGTTCGTCCATAAAATGTTGTCCTCCATCTGTCAGTTTTAGTGGCACCAAGGAGGTCATGAAAATGCTTGAATCATCTTCCTCACCCTCAATTTTCTGCTTGTATCGGCTTTGGTTAGAAGCACCGTCAAATCCCCACTTGGATATCAGCTTCAACTGCTTGTTATGCTCTTCGTTAGAAAGGCTTTGGAAGGATTCTTGTAACCGTGATATCAAGTAAAGCTTGAAGTGTAATCCTAGCCGATGAATCAGTAACTGTCACTGATTGCTTCGGAGGGTAGCAATCAAGCTTAGTTGTTGCACTTTATAGTAAGATGGATAAATATCTTTAGCACCTTCTCGAATGGCAGCCTCACGCAACGTAATATATTGCCACTTTGAGAGTTTTAGCGAAAGAAGCAATCCAAGCGCCTTTTCTGGCGTAAATATGATTGTTTTCGCTGGTTTCTTAAGCGTTTCATTTAATTTAGCGGCTGCTTCAGGATTTTTTCATCATGTATTCGATGAGAGGCGATATCTCCATGCCCTTCTTCTTTTAAACGTGCTGCAGCTGCATATGCCAATTCACTGGAACCTTCGCCTGTGTGTTCATCAGATTTTCTCTTTTTTGTTTACTTCCCAGGTCTTCGAATGGTTTACGGGATTCTTTTCGTCATTGTTCCAATGGACGTTGATGTCGACGGTTCTGGAGAGACTGAGGGCGCTCTTGGTATCTCATCAACACTTGGTTCTTGATTAACTAAAGTTTGCACAAAACTCGGGCCAATCAATATTTGCTCCCAACCAATTCTCGTACTTTCTCCTGAAATTATCAAGGAATCGGTTGGATTTCCCCCACCTTTGTAAAGCGGCTCGCGTAAATCTCCGACAAAATTCTTTGAGAACAACATAATCTTCGTCAGACAGGCAATCGCCTATGCGGGATACAACTGCACTAAACAATACTTCATGATCAAATGAAGTACTCTCACTTCGTAGAAGAACAAACAAGTCTAAAATGGGTGATTAAACTTTCCATTTTAGATTTTATAGTCGCAGATTTAGTGTTAGCAGTTACACAGTTGTGAACAAATTAAATTATAAAACAAAACTTTAGCCCCTTTTATTGCCAAAACGACAATAATTAGGTAACTACCCTCATTAGTTATCTCCTCATTAGCTAATGAAAATCTATAATTGTCACTAACTATTCTTAGAACTCATAGCACTGCTAATTAACAAATTAGCTTACTTATCAGGAAATGTTAAATATAATCCATTGTCGTGAGATATTGAAAATCATTAAATCACCTATTAAGACTCATTAGAAGACCTAATCAGTGTAGTTACTTAATCACTTCTTTTTGGACTCATTAGAAGACAATTGGTAATTTGGTTGTATGAAAAGTTTTTAAAACTCATTTTGTGCTGATAAATATCTAGCTCAAACATAGTTGGCTACGTGTGGGTGTACTATAAACCTCTGCCAACTCCTTCGGAAATATAGGAGTGATGCTATTTTATGTTATGTGTAGTTAAAAGTCCGTGTTCTTCAACATAAACACCAAAGGAATCGTTTCATACGTAAAAACAATAAAAATATTTTGACGATTTTTAAAAAAAAAACGGCATTAAATTTTTCGTCCAATTGCCAACCAAAAAATCATAAATAATTAGCACTATGACCATCTCCAAGGATATTACGGTTAAACATGCCGTTTAGGAGATAATTCGATTTTTCATACTAGCTTCATACAAATTTTTCGTAAAAAAATTATATTTCCTTCGTTTTTGGGTAGAATTAACTCGGGTGTCATTTTTGTACATAGTAATGACTAATAGAAGCGATATCCGGCATAAAAACAAGCACTTGCAAATTGAAATCCCTAAGTCTATGAAAGCCGATTTTCAGCCCACCGTGCGACGCCGATATATCAAACAATCTCATTATTGAAGAGGGTGCAATCACACATCACGTGGTCTTTTTAAGGCGTCCCATCCAATACGTGTAAATAGCGGCCCGGCTCTAGTAATTGCGCTTAATGTCGTCCCAAAGGCTATTCAGTCCGTTTTCAATGCGATATTTTATTTTAATTCGCCGACGGTGTTCCCTAGATTTTATCTTGTCACGCCTTTGCTCATTGTGAACTCGAGCATTAACCGGCTGTTCGTTTTTGTTCCAGAAAAAGGTATTTCCAGTGTATTCGTGCGTCTTGTAATAGGATAATGATGTACCGACGCTTTAAGAAAATTCTCACAATTCCACACCCATTATGCTCAATATTGAATACAACAATGACTGGAATGTTATGCAGATAGCCGACTGATTTGTGTGAATATATTATATATAGTAATGAGTATACTAGACATAATAAATGCCAGCTGATTGATAACAGTTAACTGTTAGTGTAGTTGTAGTGTAACTGTACAACATTCTTTGAACGTGACACAGAAGTGAGAAATTCGGCGATCATATCAGGTCTAACCAATCAGTAACCCAGACTCAAGCTATCAGAATTTGCTATCACAATACGACGAGATTCAAACAATAGATAATGTAGGGAAGAAGTTCTATGAACTGCACAAGTCGCTGTAAGACGGAAGACAGGAGCATAGTTTCACGTAAAGCATAGCTCGGGACGGCTGTCAAAAGCGAAACGTCCTACAATTTATGAAGCCGTTCGGTTTTGCAATAACATAACTTTCGGCCCTTTTGTTGGCTGCAACGATCTCTCCGAGCTCAGGAATATGTTTAAGATAAAAGTACTCCTCTCGAATAAATCGATCGAAAGCTGTTCGGAGACAAAGTCGTGTACCATCAACAATCGATATTTTATTAATATGTGGGACTGTAGACTTATTGATTTTATGCCATAAATTTTGCTTTTACCTACATTGTTTTAGACTAACATTATTTAGAAGTTTAATGTTGTGTGATCTTACACATCATTAAACTTTGTGTGGTCTTCTTATGTCATTAGAAGTAATAGCTAAGGTGCAAACGATGGAAAGGACATTGACAGTAGTTTAATTATATTTAGTCAAATAGAAAATTATGTAAATATCTTGTATAACTAATGAAAGTAAAACTAGTAATGTCGGATGTAATTAATGAGTAGCGCTTCGTGTACTCTCCGCCGGTGGCTCGCTTACAGGCGGGCCGTCAAAATATTTTGACAGATACTGTATCGCGTAATACGCAAATCTAAACAACACTTTTAATTGCTATGCTGCTACTTATTATTATGAAAAGAAAACAACAAACTGCTACGTCACTGCCTGTGTAAATGTTTTTTGATTGCACTCATTTTAGTACAAACATATACCTAATTGTTTGAGAAAACACGGACGTTCGTTTACATGAATATAAATTGCGATACAAATGTTTATAAATCAAACATATCTAAATAATGTTTGTTAACTAAATATTTTGGTGTCGTTATTTGTTAAGTCAGCCTGTTAAAGTAATTAATGCTGATTCCACGCTATCAACACAACACATAAATAACTAATAATGTATTATTTATTGCATCAATACGATGTTAGAAATATGATGCTACATAATAAGCGGAAAATTGACCATAAATCGTTATGTTATGCAAGATGTTCGCAGACTTTTATGTAACATGCCATAAAAGAATTTTACAACATTTTTATAAAAATGTTTCAAAAATTTTGACAAATGTGTCTCTATATGGAATGTGTTAACTATTGCTAACTATCGACTTAATGTTTGAGAGCTTAAATCATATATAGATTGTATCTCATGCAATATGCTAATGCCATCTAATTACCGAAAACTTATCCTTAAGACATTGATCACGATATGTGACTTGTCTCTTACGTAAGTTAAAAAAAATAAACCTCAGTAAAAGTAGTTCGAACGTTGCGCAGGAATAATCCAAGTGATTTAGTAGGAACTGTATGTCTGTCACATCAAATTAACTACTTAAAAATGTGCATCGAAAGAACACACTGAGTTTCGTGTTTAATATTTAGTTACAATATTTAGTCTTGTAATTGTTATCTATTCTAATTTTATTCGTTCAAACTAATTATTTTCCCATATTTTCTTGTTACATTGCAAGTAAAGATTGCACTGAAGATTCCAGCACAAATCCCGCGCAAAGCCGAGATACTATGCTAGTTAATGTGAGTTTATTGATATTTGCGCAACTGTAACGGTTTACAAATTAGCCTCTCAGTTTTATCTGTACATTAAATTATGATCTTAAGGGAGAGCTTCTCGCTTTGCACGAATGTGAATTAATTTAGATGTACGTTTGTTGCAAGACAATATAATGGTCTGAAAATTAGGTATAGTTTTACATTATATTTGAATTAACATATTCCTAAGTGAACTGAAATATTAAGTTATATGGTATAAAATATTACAAGAAAAATATTCAATATTATCTTTTACCATTTTTATAAAATATTTTAGGAATAGCTCAAGAAAAGCTATATTCTATCTAAAAATATTAAACAACCAAATAACAACTTTCTTTTTTCAGATCGTTTTAATAATTAGCAGCAATATACACATCATTAATTAAATGATTAGGTACTTTACCAATAATATTCCTTTAGATCGTTTCGTGAAATAAAAGATATATTAGAAATCATTTTGAAAGTAGCACTTAAAACATTATTTACACATCTATTATATGTGGTTTCTTACGTTGTCGTAAACAATCGATCGAGTTGTTACACCTGCTAGATTTATAGCAACGCGTTGTCAGTCACCGCCTACGAGCGAGAATGACCCATCACGATCAGATTATTCATCGAAATCGTGAGAATTAAGTAAACGATTGGTAATCCATGCTACATTTTATTTGCTTTTTTATTAAAAATATTGAATGATTCATATTTTAAGATCTTAGCTACTACTAGTTAAATTATACAAAGGCAAAATTATTGGTTGTTTGTTTGCGAGACGCAATCGCTGAAACTACTGGCCCGATTACAAAACTTCTGTTTCTTATGGGAAACTATTACTGTGTCATAGGCTATGTTTTGTGAGTTACCTAACTTCTACGTAGGCGAAGTAGCAGTCAGAAGCTAGTGTCCTATATTTTAGCATAATTTATTTTGATTGTTTTTGCTTGACTACGGCGCGATTCTGTCACGATCTTAACAATTCAAAATGACAAACAGTAACAAAGCTGCGCCTTAAGAGCAAACTTGTCACTTTCTCCGCGCGGTCGCAGACAGTCCTCGTCAGATCTTCTCCCGCGATTATTTCCATTAGTGACCATTAGGCATTTAACTCGATATGATTAGAACACGTCACGACACCACACACAGTTTGCCAACGCCATAAATCAAGCGATCTGGTTCTTCGATTCGAATTCGCACAGAGTTTACGTAACGTAAGCTAACGTTGGTTATGAGCGCGTGAAATTTCTGTTACAAAATAGTTTCATCTTTGTTTTTCTCGTTGCCGGCCAGTTGGGAAATGCCGAAGATATATCTTTATTGTGTAAATATTGCACGTGTTCATCAAGAATTGGGTTGATTTTTGCTGTTATGGGGAAATGGGGTCTATTGGTTATAAATATTTATGCTAACGATTTCGTACCATCATTGTTCTGGGAATATACGCTACACATAACTAGTAATATTACTTCAGTGGAAACATACGATATAGTGTAGGGAAAATCTTACGATTTTCTTGATTGTATCATGCACAAATCATCTACATGGATATGCATACTAGAATATTTAATAAACGCCTACCTCAAACGGTTTTTTTAAAACAGTATTTTTTTTAACACGCTACAACCTACGGGAACCAAGCAGTTACCAAGGACATCACTGAACGCGAGAAATAACTTTTTACGACCCATTTCCTAAACAATTTTCCACATATGGTGGTATATGAAAGACACTTTAAGAGATGTTTACGATCGAATGTAATAAAATTTTCATTTATAATACTAATTGTAATTTATTAATTGAAGTACGGTCTGTCGCCAAGTTTCCATCAGCAGTAGGTAATCAGGCCATTGTCGCTCATTTAACTCTTGTATCTTTTGAAACAATACTTAAAGATTGCTCTATTTCTTAATGGCTTTACTAATTATTTATATTGCCTCAACCATGGCAATATCTAAGCGGTTAGGAAATATTGAGGACATAGTAGGCGTGCTTAATCTATTCTATTCTAGTAACTTGATATTTTTGTTTTCCTAAAAACTGTAACTGATATAATATAAACTTTCTTAGCTTGAAATGTTAAATCAAAACATTTAACGTCATGTTAGCCTGTATGGGTAAGCCTTATCATACACGAGGTTGTAATTTCGAATCCAGGCAAGTGAAAATTTTGTGTATTTAGTCTAAGTTTATCTTATACTCAATTCTTGGGCTATTACTCCGCTTCCGTAGGTCATTGCGTGACGTTATATCGCGTAGCCTTCCTCGATAAGTGGGCTATCCAAAACCAAAATATTTATTCTAATTGGACCAGAAAGTAGCTCCTGAGATTAGCTCGTTCAACAAAACAAACACACTCTTCATCTTTTATGTAATATTAGTGTAGATATGACTGACAACGGTGAACAAAAGCATAGTGCAGAAACCTGAACTTGTAGTTATTATAAATGTCTGAAATCACCTTAAGCAAGCTTGGTGGTCAATGCTCGTACTTAATTCGATAACAATTATTATATCAATTTTATTATATTGAATATCATTATTGTTTATAATACCTTGTCTGTATGAGAAGAGTCCTTTGACCAGGCAGCGTTGAGATCATATGAGTTAAGACTTTAAAGTCGAGGTACTCGTCCATGTATTATACATATTTAGGTAGGTGTACCTACCTGGACTATTTTGCTTACCCTATATTAAATGCGAGATCCTTTACTACCCTTGCTATTTTGCTATAAAATGTGAGATTCTGTGTAGCCAGTGTAAAGCTTTTCGCAAGTCAAAACTTCCGTTGATAAATCAAAACAAACTTTCTCGGAACAGTAGCCAGCACGGACAAGTGCATGATTAACTTACAAAAATGACTCTCACTGCCAAAACTAACAGATCCCTTATTCACAAATCACATAACATCCGTAATGTCAATGACACCTCGCGGATGCGCTTACGCAACGAGCACCTTGACAGTTATACAGATGACGATCAACGTGACGTAACGACACCGAGTCGACGACACGCTTCTGTTGCGAATACATCGCTTCTTACAGTCACTGAGAAAGCTAAACACCCTTTATATTCACAGCCGTGTATAGTGATCCGAGGAGAATGTTCCAGCAACCGCGTAGGTCGATAGAAGAGGCTCTCGATGAGATGAAATGCAAGTGATAGCATAATTGCACAATAAACTATTGTTCAGTAAGCAAACGTAATCCGTATGAATGAACTATCATCAGTATTAAGATTACTATCGCAAACTTTGATCTCATATCTATCTCGATGATTGAAAATATTAAAGGGGAAATGGACTCCGGTTTTATTGCTGTCATAAAGGATTTATCGGTTTAGAAACAGTTTTCATAATATATTTCATGATGCGTTGGAACAGGATTCTAAAAGCGTTGTTGCTTTTACTTAAAACCTATATATGTAGGTGACTTGGCTACTCTTTATCAAATCTTTAATAATGTTTATCGGCGAGTAGCCACTATGTCGAATAAAACTGAAAAGTTTGGTAATTTTTATATTTCTTTAGTCATTAATCTCTGAAAATATTAGTGAGACTAGACAATTTATTTTTGTGTATGATAGCTCGATTTTTGAGAAATAATGATGCGTTGGAACAGGATTCTAAAAGCGTTGTTGCTTTTACTTAAAACCTATATATGTAGGTGACTTGGCTACTCTTTATCAAATCTTTAATAATGTTTATCGGCGAGTAGCCACTATGTCGAATAAAACTGAAAAGTTTGGTAATTTTTATATTTCTTTAGTCATTAATCTCTGAAAATATTAGTGAGACTAGACAATTTATTTTTGTGTATGATAGCTCGATTTTTGAGAAATAATATAGACTGTTTTAGACAACCGTAGGCAGCGATAGAGTCGGCTGATTGTAACAGTCCGGTCTACTTTTACATATATGGGTACGCAGTTACTCAAGTTAGTATTCACAGGAGAAGTAATGCAGAGTTATATGTCTATCTTGGTACCAATATTACTATCTTATAAGCCTATAAGAGGATGTAAAGACGTGTCCCAATTAGAGGTTGCAAAAATTCGATAATTTTAATTTTCGAATATTCGAATATTTTTTCAGTGCTATTCGAATTTTATTCGAATATTTAAGAAAAAATAATAAAACAGTATATCAGCGTTTATTGGTTTAGTAACTATATTTTTATGCAGATAAGTAAACCTAGCACAATAATTATTTACTTATTCAACAAAATTTATATTTTTTTTAAACAAATTTAAAAGTCTCTCTCTCGTTAATAATAAAAACAAAATAAATTTAATTTTTTTTGGTGAGTGGAAAATCATCAAACCCCCCCCCCCCCCATCCCGGGTGCGGTGGGAGGGCGTGTCAGACTTTTACTGACTAAAACCCACTCATGTTCCTTCGATTGCCCTTTATGTTCCAGGGTCACGGTAACTATTATAAACATTCCGCAACCCCGGCAGGTGTGGCCCTGTTGGGCCCCTTCTTGTGCTGACTTCTTCTCTTTGAGGCGCGCGTGAAACAAAACGCGTCGTCGACGCGGTCCTGGTTCTAGCCGGGTGGCGAGCTACCCATCGCTCGCCAACCGCAACCGCACCTGTAGTCGTCTTGCGACTCTCGACGTCTTCGCCTGGGTCTTAGTTCGGGGCGAGAGGCTCGTCGTTGCCTCTCGCGCGCCGCCGCTTCCTTCACTAGCATAACTGCTTCGCAGAAGGAGGCCACGGCATCCCATTCCGTCTCGTCCCGAAGCATGGTCTGAACCGGTGCCGGGCGCGAGAGGTCACCGCCGCCGATCGCCTCTACGAGGACACGATCGCCTCTACGAGAAATAAATGTCTTTCTCTCTTGTTAATAATAAAACAAAAAGTATTACTGTTTGTTTATACGTAAATGTGTCGTAGAAACGTTACAGTATTATTTTCATAATATGCAATATTACACAGAAAAATCAGATTCATCAATTATAATTCGGAAAGAAATCAGATTTACCTATTATAACATTTTTAAACAAATTCAACTCTTCTGTTAATAATAAATACAAAATAAACACCTCTCTCTCGCTCGTTAATAATAAAAAGAAAAACTATCACATGTCACAAAAAAAACAAATTCGTAAATATTAATTCGGAAAAAAATCAGATTTACATATTAAGTATAAAACTCTTAAATAAATTTTAAAGTCGTTCTCTCTCTTTAATAATAAAAACAAAATAAAAGTATCTAAAATCACTTCAAAAAGAAAATGCACCACTTTACTTATAAATAACAACGTTCTGCAAGTGACAAAATGGCGTCGAGTCAAGCAGTGTTGCCAACAACAATTTTCAAGCTCTATCAACATAGACTTTAAACTGATATTTTTTTTTGGTTATATTCGAATAAATATTTATTTACTATTCGAATATAAATTTGGAAAGAGTATTCGAATAATTCGAATATTCGATTGCAACCTCTAGTCCCAATGCCGATTTGCTATAGCGTAGGGTCTGGATAATGAAAAAATACAACAATTCGGCTAATTTTAATGCAGTCTATATTTAAACTTCCTATGATCGAAGTTTGAAGATTAAGGCTACAAGAAGTCTAGACGTTGCAATTGTTATAAAGTACAAATATACTCTATCCTTCTTCGAGTATTTCTACATACTCGAAGAAAATCTTGTCTTGGTCAAGATTTTCGTGGAGAATGTACGATGTTACGAATACTAAAGTTCTTCAGGCAAAAGTTTATAAACCTACGGAGAATATTTAAGTTAAAGGTGGCGTTAAAGGCAAGGAGTCACAGGACAGATTTTATCTTAAGTGCTGTTGTCGACAGCAGCATAGCATGCTTCCAACGGTAGTAGTCACCAGAACTGCAGCCATGAAAGTGAACAACAACTACATACTTTTGCCCAACAATAAAATTATGATCTAAATTTATTGTTGGAGTTTTTAATATTTGCAAGAAAAATGACATTTCAAGAATCAATTGATTTTTATTGCCCTACGATAAGAGTTGGTAATGCTTGCGAATCTCTGAATTGCTTTCTATAATAGTTAAAAGATGTAAATTATACTAATAACCTTCGAAGCTCTTAATAGACCTTTGTGCCTTTGAGTGAACTAATGGAAATAGGTTGTTTTTCCCAATGACGATAAACTAAAATAAACTCGGTACACGCTTTAAACAATGTGGTACTAAGTATCCACCCACGGAAAGGCTTACAAGCTTCGACAATAGCCCAACGATAGGCGTTGGTTTCGCGAGGTCGTGGTCTTAGCCTTTGTTTAATTGATGAACCTGTTTATTTGTAATTTCTTCTACATATTGTAGTGTTTTGTATTGGAAAACCAAAATAATATTTAATTGTTTATGCCTTATAAATTCAGCAGCATTTCAAAAAAGCAAAATAATTCTTTTAAAAAAAGAAGCCTCAGGCCATTGCCTTATTTTACTTCTTATTTTACTTCGTGACCTGAGGCAATGGAATAACATCACATCACAATTTAGCTAGCAAATGGATCTAGCATCAAAGACTTGAGAACTGCCCATTACCTAAGGCATAAAATTTGCCTTGCAAATACTATGCTAGTCCATCAGTCTTTTTTTTAGCAATATGCAAAACCTTTTTTTTAAGTTGTTAAATAAACTGTCATCAAAAGCCAGCGATTTGTATGCAACCGATATCTGTCTCCATTAAAACTGTGGTGGGCTACATGAAAGTTCTTGTAAGATGTTAATGAAATGATGTAAAGGCTCGGGAACACGGTTCCGTCCGGCGCAGGTAGGTGGCGCCTACGTCGACAAGTCTTGCAGTCGCCTTGGGTCGTGTTATTAGCATAATATCGCCTATACTAATGCCGAGCAACAGTGTCGTTGTTTATTGCTTTAGATTTCACTTTGATTCAGGTAAATAATTTGATCAGTTAATGTTGCTAGTATTGGTTTCCATCAAAGTTATTAGGTGTCATCATTTTTACTATGTTGTTTATTTAACTTTCTATTAAAGCTTTGGCTTTCGAAAGTCGGAAAACAAAATAATGATATAAAATCTAAATAATATTTTTGTTGATTGTAGGTATTCTCAATTCTTTATTGCGTACCATAATGTGTACATAAGTTGGTAGGAAAACAGTAACATAGTCACAATTATGGACCCTGACGGGGAATCGAGCATTTCACGCAATATGATGTAAAAAAGCTTTAAAAAATCATACTTATTATTCAACATTACCAAATATTCCAAGATTCAAATGTTAAGCTAATTATATACTTTTCATATAAATCATTCAAAAGTTGCATAACCAATATTTTCTCCTAGTAAAGAAAGTACCACCGAATTTAACATAACGGTGACCTACCTACAATTGAATCATTTGATACGACCGGCCCACGCGCTATTGTTGTTATGTAAAATCACTATAATATTCATTCACAACTTGAAGTAGTAGGAGAGTCTTCTAAATATAGATACTTGCAGTGAGTGATTGATAGCCAATGTGCCGATTTGGAGAGAAAATTTGAAATTGAAGCTTCGTTGTGTCAATGACCTGGCAATTGGTAAAGAAAAATATATAAAAACATAATTTTGAATTTTGACGGGCCTGTTGGTCTAGTGGGTAGTGACCCTGACTGCTACCCCCGACCGGAGGTTGTGGGTTCGATTCCCACCCAGGACAAACTTTGTGTGATGAGCATAATTGTTTGTTCTGTGTCTGGGTAATAAAATATGTTTGTATTTATAAATTATTGAAGTATGTTAATCAGTCATCTGGTTGCAATAGGTCAAGCTCTGTTTAGTTTGTGATCAGATGGCCGTGTGTGAGTTGCCCAAAATATTAAAATAATTCTAAGGAATATTTCTAACACTACTATTACTACAACTATTCATCCCGGAGCTGAACATAGGGCAAAAGTTATATCATAAGGTCGGCTTCAAGTCTTATCCAGGTATTACTCAATATCCTTTCACCTAGAAACTCACAAACTCATCTTCACCTTTTGATGTGATTACATTTACCCTTATCTCAAAATCTGTTAATTACTATTATT